>CAUYSK010007660.1:0-16897 GCA_963575035.1 Avahi laniger | reverse complement strand
TAGGAATATATTTAACTAAGGAAGTAAAAGACCTCTACAGAGAGAACTACGAGACATTGAGGAAGGAAATAGCAGAAGATGTAAACAGGTGGAAAACCATACCATGCTCGTGGATTGGCAGAATCAACATTGTTAAAATGGTTATACTACCCAAAGTGATCTACAGATTCAATGCAATCCCTATTAAAATACCAGCATCATTCTGCACAGATGTAGAAAAATTAATTTTACGTTTCGTATGGAACCAGAGAAGACCTCACGTAGCAAAAACAATTCTAGGTAATAAAAATAAAATAGGAGGCATCAACCTACCAGACTTCAAACTCTATTACAAAGCTGTAATATTAAAATCAGCTTGGTACTGGCACAAAAACAGAGCCATTGACCAGTGGAACAGAACTGAGTATAGTTTTGATTGTAGAGATTTTTCATTTCTTTTGTTAAGTTTATTCCTAGGTATTTTATTTGTGGGTATTATAAATGGGATTTCTTTCTCGGTTTCCTTTTCAGATTGTTTACTGTTGGCATATAGAAATGCTCCTGATTTTTGTATATTGATTTCATATCCTGCAACTTTACTGAATTTGTTTATCAGTTATGAAAGTTTTTTGTGGAGTCTTTAGGTTTCTCTAGATATAAGATCTTATCATCTGCAAATAAAGATAATTTTACTTCTTTCTTTCCAATTTTGATGCCACTTCTTTCTTTCTCTTGTCTGATTCCTCTAGGTGGAACTTCCAGTACTATGTCAAATAACAGTGGTGAAAGTAGGCATCCTTGTCTTGTTCTGGATCTTAGAGTGAAGGCTTTCAGTTTTTCCCCATTTAGTATGATACTTGCTGTGAGTGGGTCTTATATGGCTTTTATCATGTTCAGGTAAGTTCCTTATATACCCAGTTTTTTGAGAGTTTTTTATCATGAAGTCATGCTGAATTTTATTGTATGCTTTTTCTGTATCAACGGAAGTTATCATATGGATTTGCCCATTGATATGATATACCACATTGATTGATTTGAATATATTGAGCCATCCTTGCATCCCTAGGATGAATCCCACTTGATCATGATGAATGATATTTTTAATATGTTGTTGAATTCAGTTTGCTAGTAATTTGTTAAGAATTTTTGCATCTATGTTCATCAGAGACATTTGCCAGTTGTTTTCATTTTTTGTTGTTTCTTTATTTGGTTTTGGTATCAGGGTAATACAGGTCTCATAGAATTAGTTGGAATTATTCCATCCTTCTTGATTCTTTGAAATAGTTTAAGTAGGATTGGTATTAGCTCTTCTTCATTGTTTGGTAAAATTCAGCAGTGAAGCCATGTGTTCTTGGGCTTTTCTTTGATGAGAAACTTTTTATTATTGCTTCTATCTTATTATTGTTATGTGTTTATTCAGCTTTTGGATTTCTTCCTGGTTCTATCTTGGCAGGTTGTAGGTGTGTCTAGGAATTTGGGGTCAATTACCCACATTACAAAACACACAATTACTATAGGCAACGCAAATGCAACAAAAAGTTTCAGTAATGGTAAAATTATGAAACAAAGTAATGACACTTGTAAAAGGTTTCCCATAGTAGCAGGTTGTCACATCTTTTTTTCTGGATGAAATAAGTCTGGGGACAATGGAGTGTACTAAATGCCCTTTATCTTCCTAGAAAGACATTTGAACTTATCATTTACTGAAACAGTCCCAGTGTATCAAACAGAACTTTATTCTAATAATGAAAGGATGTAATTAGTGAGATGATATTTTCATTTTCAAGCTGGCATAGCTTTCTATAGTCTGAGTAAATGTAAAGCTTCTTTGAAATGTGTTCTTTGAGAATAAAATCCCCCAAAGCCTTTTAGGGGCCTTCATTTATACACATACCAAATAATCTTTTTAAAATAGATGACCCATTTTTCCAAGGGAATGTTAATAAGCAAATACATAACACTCGACTAAAGTTGAGTGGAAAAGTTTTGTTTGATTTTGTACAGGATACTAAAGCAGACATTAGCTTAAATATTCACAAAGAAATGTCATCTCATAGATCAGGTGCACACTGGGAATTATGTGGAAATAAAATCTGTATAGATCATTTATGGGTATGGGGAGTAATATGCAATTCTGCCTAGAAAATATCAGTAATATTTGTTTCATAACAAGATGCATATTTTTTTCCTAATGGAAAAAATGAAGAATGATGCTTATTCCAAGTTCTAGGTTTTGTTGCTTTTTTGCTGTCTTATAACTTTGGAGGAAACTGCTCTTTTTTTCTGTTAAAAGTTGGAATGGAAATTATTATATAGCATATTCTGCTGATAAAGCTTCTTTGTTTTGCACAAGTATCTAATTTGTACAGGAAAGTAAATAAACTTTAAATATCCACCTTTATTTTGGACATGATATGTCATACAAACAGAACAAATGTCATTAAACACAGTCCATTGGAAAAGAACATTGGCAATTCTGCTTTATTATCACTTCTGTCTGACCTGCTTTGCAGAGCTGCATCTGTTGACAGTCTTCACTTCTAGGTTCAGGCTTAACATCGTGCCTGAAGAGTTGATCAAGGCGTGAAGAAACTTAAAAGCTTCTGCAGAGGGATTAGATGAGGAAAATTCAGTTTTGAGCAGAACTTGGAATGATCATGTTTTGTGATCTGACATTTAGTGGTTTAATATTCACTGTTCTGCTTTGATGTTTCTTCTACTTCCTGAGTCTCCATCATTGCCAGCAAGATCCAGCTCTTAAAGTAACTGCTTATGAGACCTTGAACTAGTCACTTATTTTTTTTAATGTGTAGGCAATAATCTTTATATAACAAATTTATTAAGATATGATTAATATACCATACAATCCACCCATTTAAAGTACAATTCAGTGGTTTTTAGTATAGTCACTGAGTTGCAGTCACCTAATTTTAACCTCAGTGCCCTTCTCTATATATGGGGTTAATAAAACCTAAGCCTTCTATATCAGATGTTTCTTGTGAGAATAGAATGAGATGATACAGGTAAGGGAACACTGCAAGCTTAGAATAGTTTTGGAAATATAAGTTGATATTGTCCTTGTTAATGAAGATGCTAGATGTGGCTAGAGCCTTGAAGAAGAAAGTGAATAGATTGAAGGGGGTTGGCAGTAATAATAATCCCTTATATTTATATAGCAATTTATAGTTTCAAAGTGCTTTCATATCAGTGCTCTCACTTGAGAAATTGTTGGTGATGATCTTAGAGGACCACATAGCCAATCTAGTTCCCCAGGATAAAAGGAGAGGGCCGATTTACTGTCAGCTCAGAGAGACTCCTCCATAAAAAGGAAAAAAAAATATCTGGCCGATAATGCTTTTTCAGCCCCCAAATTTGTCTACCATAAAATACTTTTAAAAATGAACTCACTTCATATGTACAGTTATAATGTATCATCTTAGAAACATCTCCAACTATAACTGTGAATTAGTGTATATTTTATTTTAGTTCTATCAACTTTGATATAGTTTGAAGCTATATTATTAGTACACATATATTTAAGGTTGTTATATTTTCCTGTTAAATTGATCCTTTTATCATTATGAAGTTTCCTCTTTATAGTTAGTATTAAGTTTTGCCTTAAAGTCTACCTTACCCATTATTTTATTTTTATTTATTTATTTTTATTTATTTATTTTTTTTTTTGGAGACGGAGTCTCACTCTACTGCCCTGAGTAGAGTGCTGTGGCATCAGCCTAGCTCACAGCAACCTCAAACTCCTGAGCTCAAGCGATCCTTCCGCCTCAGCCTCCCGAGTAGCTGGGACTACAGGCATGCGCCACCACACGCGGCTAATTTTTTCTATATATTTTTAGTTGTCCAGCTAATTACTTTCTATTTTTGGTAGAGACGGGGTCTTGCTCTTGCTCAGGCTGGTCTCGAACTCCTGTCCTTGAGTGATCCTCCCGCCTCGGCCTCCCAGAGTGCTAGGATTACAGGTGTGAGCCACCATGCCTGACTACCTTACCCATTATTAATACAGCCACATCAATCATCTTTTGAATATTGTTTTTGTGGTATATCTTTTTCTATCCCTTTACTTGAAATATACCTGTGTATATGTCCAGACAAGTACTGCATGATCTCACCTATATGTGGAATATAAAAAAGTGAAACTCGTAGAAAGGTCATTACAAGGGGTCAAGTGGTGAGAGAAATGGAAAAATGAAGGTCAAATGGTACAAATTTTAGGTTATATGATGAGTAAGTTCTGGAGACCTATTGTACAGCATAGCGAATCTAGTTAATAATAATGTATTATATGCTTGAAATTTGCTAAGAGAATATATCTTAAGTATTCTCACCAAAAATAGGTAACTATGTAAGGTAATAGATATGTTAACTGGCTTGAGAGTAATCATTTTACTGTATATATGTATATCAAAACATCATACTCTACACCTTGAGTATATATAATTTTTGTCTTTTACACCTCAATAAAGCTGAAAAATAAAATAATAAAGTATTTATTTACATGTAAAAAATATGGACTCACCTCTTACCAATTCTTGTTATGGCCCCTGTTCTAGAGGATCTTACAGAGGGGTTTTCAAATACCAGTGTTAACAAGATCAGCTGAAGGGCTTCTACTTCTAGCCTGCTGAATAATGGAGTGTAGCAGTCAGAGTCACAATACTAAATGAATGGATATTGTTCAAGATAAACAGGTTATAAAGTATTGTATTGAACATTGCTGCCATTAAGGCACATTCTAGTTTGGCCTGTGAAGGATTAATGATCATTTTTGCCTGATAGTTAACAAATGTTCAATAATGGAAAATTAAACTTGGCAATTTGAGTATGCCAGGAACTTTTTAATATGACAATTGACTTTGCTCTTGTATTAGTTTCCTATCAATGATGTAAAAAATTAATACAAACTTAATGGCTTAAAGCAACACACCTTTATTATTTCATAGTTCTATATGTTAAAAATCCAACATGGGTCTCACTGAGCTAACTCAAGGTGTTAGCATGGTGGTGCTCCTTCTGAAGGCTCTAGAAGGCATCTAGAGCCCATCTACATTTCTTGGCTCATGGCTCCCTCTCTCCATTTTCAAAGCCAGCAATATCACATCTCTCTGATCCAGCTTCCATCATCATATCACTCTCTATATAAACACAACTGGGAAAAGTTCTCTGCTGTTAAGACTCATGTGATTAGATTAGTCTCACCAGGATAAGCCAGGCTAATCTACTCATCTGAACATCTATGACCTTAATCACAATGTCCCTTTTGCCATATAAAGGAATAGTTTATATTGACAGGTTTCATGGATCAGGAACAGACATCTTTGGGGGCTATTATTCAGCCTACTTGAGCTCTCTACCAAATAATTTCTAATATAGAATATTGGTTTCATACTGATGTTTTCTTCCGTAAAAAAATACCTGCAATGTCTTTTGATTTGTGATCTGTTAATTACATATAAAAATCCTGCCTGGCATGGCTTTCATATTTCTTTATCATTAGTATTAGCTAGCTCTGATTTAACTTACCAGAGGGAGAGGATGAAAATGTCTGTACATAATGACCATATTTAATTCATCCATTCATTCAACAAATATTTATTAGGCGTCTAATGTGTGCCAGGCACTGTGCTTGACATTAGACATATTGAAATAAATAAAAAACAATCCTTTCCCTCAGGACTCATACTCTAGTGGAAGAGATAGACAGTAAGGACTATGATAGAATTGTATAGCAGGACAATTACACATAAAAATATAGTCGACCCATTTTAATTTCAAATGTTGATAGTACAAAACAGGAAACAGAGCAGTAAGAGCTTCTGGGAGCAGAGTCCTCCAAATAAGACATTTCTTTCCCTATCTAAAGTAACAGAAGTTATAAAATTCATCTTACTGCACCTCCAAAAGCTATTTTGAAGAAGCCACTAGCAGAGACTGCTGTTGTTCTAAGCTCATGGCACTTACAGAATTTCAGTACTGACTACATTGAACAGCATAGTGTTTATTTCACAATGTGGGTTCAGTTATAACCTTAAAATATCTTGAGTTTAGACCCCATGCAGGTATTTTTAAGGAGAGATATCTGCACTGGATGGACCTAACTCATATTGGTAGGTGCTCTTCTGCTGCTCAGATAAAGCAGATCCAGTAGTAAGTGGCACATCTTGGAGAATATGTTAAACAAAGCCAATTCCTGTTTTGGTGGCCATCTCTTACAAAAAGCACAGATGTTCCTGGACTGATGATGGGGCCACCTCAACAAAGCCATCATAAGCTGAAAATATTGTAAGTTGAAATGCATTTAATATACCTAACCTACCAAACATCATAGCTTAGCCTAGCCTACTTAAATGTGCTCAGAAGACTGACAGTAACCTACACCTGGGCAAAATCATCTGGCAATACAGTACACTGTAGAATATTGGTTGTTTACCCTCATGATCATGTGGCTGACTGGCAGCTGTAGCTGGATGCTGCTGCCCAACATCATGAGAGAATATCATACCATATCAAAATTCAAAGTACATTTTTTTCCTTCTTTTTTTATGAAATGTGTATTCATTTTGCATCATCTTAAAGTAAAAAATCCTAAATTGAACCATTGTAAGTTGAGGACATGTTTCCTTTAAACCACTATTACCTATTCCCCACCACGAAAGGAAGATAATGACAGGCAACACAAAATTACACTTTTTTTTTTCAACTGGAAATTCAACTTTAAAAGGCTATTGTTATGTGTCATTTTTAGAGCTAGCTTTAGACACAAGTGGCAGCTGCTTACCTGCTATGATTAATGAAACACTAGGAAGAAAGACCTACTTCTTCATCACAGTAATGTGCATCCCTTACCTCATAGAGGCCTGAAATTCCTTGAGCAGGAACAACGTTCTTAACTGAATTGTTAAATATGAGAATCATTGAGAAAGGGAACAATAATTTGAATGTATTTAAAATATATCTCTAAGAATAATAACATGCTTAAATTCATTCAAAGATATAATGATTGGTAACATCATTGATAATGATAATAACTGCTGTTCTAAACTGTAAAATAAGGGAATGTATTTTGTTCTGCCACACATGCAGATAAAATATTGGCATGCATACGGGCTTTTTCAGTGGTGGTGGTAGTGTTCTATTAAATGGTTTGTTAAAGCAAAAGATCTTTCCTTACATTATATTTTTCTTCTTTTTTACAAAGATAAACAGGCTGGGCATAATGGCTCATGCCTATAATCCCAGCACTCTGGGAGACTGAGGCAGGAGGATAGCTTGAGGCCAGAAATTCAAGACCAGTCTGAGCAACATAGCGAGACCCCATCTCCACAGAAGAAATAAAATTAAAAGATTAATTGGGCATGGTGGTGCTTTCCTGTAGTCCCAGCTACTCAGGAGGCTGAGGCAGGAGGATTGCTTGAGCCCAGGAGTTTGAGTTGCAGTGAGCTATGATGACACCACTACACTCTAGTCCAGACGACAGAGCAAGACTCTGTTTTAAAAAAACAAACAAACATACACCAACAACAAAAAAGATAAACTAAAAAGTTAGACAACGTTAAGTTTATCTCATTCAAAAGATTTCAAAACAGAAGAATCAATGACATATGTTGAATACTCTTTCTAAACACCAAACAAGGTAATCCTTGTTGGGTCCTGAGTAAAATTTGGCTTAGCTGGTCAGAGGACCAATGAGATCAGAATTTATAAAACTAGTTTCCCTAGCTTTCTGAAAGTCAGGCCATTCTTTGCTTCATCTATCAGAATAGAGATCATCTGATGAACATTGTTTCCTACTATCCAATGTTAATTGCCTGTTCTCACAAATTCAGTTGAAGGTGATTCTATGCTTTCGAAGATGGCTTGGGGCCCACTGGCCTTATGGAAATCTTTGTCTCGGTGCAATACTCAAGATATCTGGATACTGGTTTTGGAGCTTTTCTTCCCGAAGATTGGTGGAAGATGGGAGAGAAAAAGACATATTGGACCTTAAGTCACTATTCCTTTCAGTATTTCCAAAAGTAGGTTGTTAGTTTCTTGATATACTCCTAAAGTTCTATTTTTGGGGTATTATTCCTGGAGTGAGAAATGAGTGTTTTCTACTTTCAGCTATAGTTTTCACAAGGTTTCTAATAAAATCTCTACTTTGTATTAGAAAACTCTTAGGGGAATGAAGTCTTGAATAAAAAGGGCTTAAAATGCAACATGTTTCCTCTTAGCCCAAGGCTACCCTGGCCTTTTCCTCACATGATTCTCTTGCTTTCTACTTTTATAGTTCCAGATGCAAGTATCCTCACTGGGCTTATTGTAGCCATTCTGGTGGCAAGGCAACAATAATTTAAAAATGGTCTTAAGGATCATGTCTACATGTTATCAGGGAACTGTATTATTTCTAAAATGTATTAATTTCCCAATCAATGTTTCCCTGAGTGTATTCCGTGCAAATTAAGTAGTAGAAGATGTTTAGGAAAGTCTGGAATAGAGTTTCTTGATCAAATATATTTAGAAAACTTTAGGATTAAAAATTTAACAGACTACAGCAGAATTCCCCAGGTCTTTACCATGCATCCTATATCTTCAATAAAAGGATAAATAGTTCTTTCCAAATATATTTGACAATGGAATCCTTTTCTTAAGGAACATTTTTAACAACATATCTGAGGAATAAATTTGTGAAATGCTAATCCAGGACAAATTACTATATTTTTGTGAGTCAGTTATCTGTTTGCCCTTTGTTAGCCTTTATTAGTAGATGTTCCCAGGATTCTATTCCATCACAAAATCCGGTAAGGAAAGTTTTACCATTTTTTAAAGGATTTGTAATATTGAAAAGGCTTAAATGTTATTCTTTCAAGGAGAACAGATATGATTCAAAATGAGAAGCTTTGGATTCATTTTGTCATATTTCAGAGAGCAGAAAAACATTTAACATTAGCTTCTAAATTGTTTCTTGTCTCCATTTTAAAGTATATATTGCTACGTTCATAGATTAAGGACATTCTAACTATGGAAAGCACAAAAAGTTTGACTTTAGACAACTGATGTGAGACTTCACAGAATCATTTTTTGCAATATATTCATTTTTTTAAAAATTAAGATATAGTTTCACATACAATAATGTTCATTCTTATAAAGTATACAATTGTGTGGTTTTAAGTATATTTGGAGTTACTACTAATCACTACTAATCCCTGAATATTTGATCACTCCAAAATGAAACCCTGAACCCATTAGCAGTCACTCCCCATTCCCCTCTTCTTCCAAAACCCTGGAATCACTAATCTACTCTCTGACTTTGGATTTGTCTATTCTGGAAATTTCAGATAGATAGAATCATACAATATGTGCACCTTTTGTGCATGGCTTCTTTCACTTAGCATAATGTTTTCAAAGTTTATCCATGCTATAGCATATATCTGTACTTCCTTTCTATGAATGAAAATATTCTATTGTATGAGTATACTGCAGTTTGTATATTAATCAATTGATGTGTATTTGGGTTGTTTCCACTCTTTTGTCTATTATGAATAATTCTATGAACAATTTTTGTACAAGTTTTGTTTTTGTGGACATATGTTTTCAATTCTCTTGAGTGTATATATACAAGTGGAATTGCTGGGTGATATGGTAACTCTATGTCTAGTCTTTTGAGGAACTGTGAAAACTGATTTTAAAAGTGGCTGTCCCATTTTAATTTCCCACCAGTGTATGAAAAATCCAATTTCTCTATATCCTAACCAACACTTGTCTTTTTTTATTATTGTCATACTAGTGTAAGTGAACAGATATAATGGTTTCATTAGCATTTTCCTAATGACTAACACTATTGAGCATTTTTAATATGCTTATTGCCCATTTAAATATCTTATTTTGAAAAATATCTTTCAGATTTTTTTTTTGATATTGAGTTGTTTGAGTTCCTTATATATTCTGGATATTAATCCCTTGTTGGATGGATAATTTGCAAATGTTTTCTCCCACTAAATCCTTTGCTCACTTTTAATGGGTTATTTATCTCCTAGAGTTGTCTATTCTGGATATTTCATATAAATGTAACCATACACTATCACCTCTTCTGCCTGCCTTCTTTCACTTAGCATAGCATTTTCTAGGTTTATCTATGTAGTAGCATGTATCAGCACTTCATTTTTTATGGCTGAATAATAATCCATTATGTGAATATATCTCATTTTTTTTTATGTAGTCATTAAGTGAAGAACATTTGAGTTAATTCCACTTTTTGGCTATTTTGAATAATACTGCTATAAAAATTCACACACAGCTTTTGTGTGGACATTTTTTTTCATTCCTCCTGGATAGAATTCCATTTCATTAGGAGTAGAGTCACTGAGTCATCTGGTAATTGTATGTTTAACAATTTGAGGAACTGCAGCTGCATCATTTTACATTACCATCAGCATTGTGTAAGGCTTGCAGTCTCTCTATATACTCTCCAAAACTTGTTATTGTCTATCTTTTTAATTATAGGCATCCCAGAAGGTGTGAGGTGGTATCACTGCCCTGATAACTAATGACGTTGATCATTTGTGCATATAAATTTGATGACATTTAACTTTTATTGAGCACCTGCTATATAGAAAGTGTAATGGTACTGTGGAGGACATAGATGGAATAGGTGCACAAAGAGACCACAAGAAAATTCAAGTCTGGAGAGATATTTAATATATCCATAATTTTAATACTGAATTCAACCATATAAAAATCATGATCTTGGACAGATTCCTTAATCATTGTGTGCCTCATGTTTCCCAGTTGTAAAATGAATTTATTAATACAAACCTTACAAAGAATTTGTAATGATAAATGAGATAATTCAATCAAACATTTTTAATTTGCCTTTATTGCACCCACGTACTCTATTTGTATATACATATGTATATAAATGTGGTCTACGAAAATGCCTAGCCCAAAGCCTGGTACTACTTATCAATACTAGCAGTGCTGCTGATGATGATAGTGGAAATGATGACAATGTTGACAGTACAATAGATTAATGTGTTTGGGGGTATATTGTTTTATGTTATTGTGATGAGAAATCATTTCAATTTAGAGATGTTTAAAGCAGACTAAAATGCTAATTTTGGATAGAAAATCTGCTTCACTGCAGTACTTCTAGACTATACGCCTAAAAACAAATCATTGGCTTTTTCTGCCTGTTCCAAGCTGTTAGTCTCTGTGTGCATGTTCATCCACAGCCATGTTGGCACTAATTGGCATCCTGGTAGGCAGTTTCAGCCAGGAAATCAAGGACTGACAGGCGGAGAGCGCTGTGCCTTTGGTGAGGGCAGGAACATGTTGGCAGGAGACAGAGTGGAGAGCTTACCTGCCACTGCTTGGTCTGTTGTTTGGAGAAACAAGATAGCTATTGTAGACATCAGCTTGATAGCTTTAGAAAATCATAAATATCCTTATGGGAAAAAAATAAGGAAAACAAGCTGGGTACTGGTTCTCTTTTGAGACAGTTTCTCCTGAAGGGGCTTCTAAGAATGATGTTTAGGATATGTAAGCTTTCTGTATGTTTAAATGTTAAAGAAAGAATAAAAAAGCAAACTTTCCTTATAAGAGATTTGACTTTGTGAAATAGTCCAGTGTATTTAAGGACTAAAGTATAGTAGCTAATTGATAGGCAATCGGAAAATGTCTAGTGTTGTGATCAATAACTCTTGGGATAGTATTTTTCCAAATACTTTAGGATAGAAAGAAGCATTTTGCAGTGTACATGGCTGAATGAATTTTCAAACAAAGACCTTGAAAGACTGATTTATATTTTAATGACTTGGACAGCCATCCATAATAGCAAAAGGAGTCCAGATAAACAACTGTAACCACAGTGAATTTTATTCTTGGGAAAGATAATATGTGAAAATGCAATCATACATGATATTTATTTGTACTACTAAGAACACACATACATATCTTAACAATCCTTTTGTGAAAATATAGATGAAGTGGTAACTATTACAATTTGATTTATAATAGTGTTTTTAGTTTTACATGTGAATTTTCCATAGGTTTCTTTTTTTATCTTTTTTTAAATTTCAGCATATTATGAGGGTACACATGTTTAGGTTACATATGTTGCCCTTGCCCCCCCTTCCCCCTAAGTCCAAGTTTCAAATATATGCATCCTTCGGGTGCTGTGCATTGCACTCTTTGTGTATGCATATACCCGTACCCTCATCCCTCCTGCCTTCTCCCCCTCCCCCCCCCGCCCAACATCCAATAGATGTTATTCTTATATGTGCACTTATGTGTTGATCAGTTAATACCAATTTGATGGTGGGTTCATGTGGTGCTTGTCTTTCCATTCTTGGGATACCTCACTTAGTAGAATGGGTTCCAGTTCTATCCAGGAGTATACAAGAGGTGCTATATCACCATTGTTTCTTAAAGCTGAATATGTACCAAGAATTTTTGTCACTTATACAAAGTATCTTGCCCAAAGCTTTTAGCCAAGCATAGAGAAACCTAGTGACCCAGGAATCTTTTAAACACAAAGCCCTTCAGAATCACTCCTGATTACATAAATTTGCAGAATTCCTGCATGAATAATAATTGTATTACTCTAAACACAGTATTTCTTATCACTCCATAATGTGCATGTGCTATAATATCCTCACCAACCTTGTTCACCTCGCAAATCTTCTACTCAGTGTTAAGGCAGTGCTTTAATGCTCCCTCAGAAACCTGTTTCTGCACACCTCCTTTCCATCCCACAGGGTCTTGCGTCCCTTGCCAGCATTTCCCTGACAATAGAGACAGTACTTATCCATCTCTACCACCTAGATTCCATGGCTCTGTGCCCCTCTGGACTGTGAATAACATTTTCTCTTGATTCCATGTTTTTTAAATTTTCCCCAATTCGTGGTTTGAAAGCATGAACTTTGAGTTCAAATCCTGTCTTTGAAACTGATTTATTCTGTTCGATGGGAAAATCACTAAACTTTTGGAACTTGGTATTTTCACTTCTGGCATGTGGGTAACAATAGTAACCTTTCTATAACAATTGCATGTGATTATATAGGTGGAATAATTAACACAGAATCTTGAGGATATTTAGTAAATTAAAGATGTTGATATTATCATCAGCAGCATCACATGAGTGCATAGACAGCTAAGCAGAATGTGGACAACATTGGACAGTTGTGACTGTCAGTTCAGAACCAGTTAATTGCAGCACTTAAAATCACATATCCTGAAGTCAAACTACTTGCATTTAATTTCTTTCCTATTAACTCTGCGTTATTTGATAAGTGACATCCAATTTAAGTCTGTTGCTTCATCTTAACTTGGAGGATAATGATAATAGTATCCAGTTCTTTAATTTGGCATAAGAGCTAAATGAAATAAGGCATGTTAAACTCTTGGGACAGTGGCAGGACCACCATTACTACTCACAAAATATTAGCCATTATAAAGGTGGTGTATTACCTCCGATAGTTTTAAACTTTTTTATATGAATATTGGCTTTTTTCTTTTTAATGTTTTATTTTCATTGTATATATTTAAGGTGTACAACATGTTTTCATATTCATATGCATAGTGAAGTGATTATTACAGACAAACAAATTAACATATTCGTCATTTTACATAGTTACCTTTGGGGGCGGTAAGAGCACCTGCGATAAAGTCTCTTGGCAGATTTACAGAATACAGTACAATGTTATTAACTACAATCATCATGCTATATGTTAGATCTCTAGATTTATTCTTCCTTTATAACTGCAACTTTATATCCTTTTGCTAACATCTCCTGTTTCTCCCCACTCCTTATTCCTGGTAACCACTGTTCTACTCTGTTGCTATGTATTCAGCTTTTTTATATTTCACAAATAAGTGAGATCACATGATATTTATCTTCTTTGAATTATTTTACTTAGCATAATGTCTTCCAGGTCCATCCATGTTGTCACAAATGGCAAAATCTCTTTCTTTGTTAAGGCTGAATAACATTTCATTTCAGATATCTGGGCCTCCCTGTTCATTGCAGCATTATTCACAATAGCCAAGATACGGAAACAATCTAAGTATCAATCTATGGATGAATGGATAAAGAAAATGTGTTTGGTTTCTTGATTTAGGCTTCATGCACTATTAAAACTCTTTCAAGATGTTCTTCTCTGTAGCATCTTCACATTTTGATAACATAGTCTTCAGATAAATTTTGTTAGAGAGTATGGTTTAAAATTTCCTTTTAGAAGTCACCCTTAAATTAATGTATTGGTTATTACTTTCAATCATTTAATAGTATGAAAATATACTGAAGTCAAATTACTCTATCAGGAATTCATAGCTGGTAAAGTGCATTTTTCCAATCTTTTATTTGAAATCTTTAGATTCCAAGAATGAATTTCAAATACTTCCAGAGTTCTTTGGCTGGTTCCTTCCCATCCAGATCAGTTATTCCTTCTTGCCTTTAGATTTTCGTTTGGATAATGACATGCCCTGTTTAGTCTCTGAGCCAGTAGGTGGTGTTTGTGGGTAAGATTCGACCACACCCTTTATGATGAGTCAGTAGATGCAGTAAAAGGGTGTGCAGGATGACCTCCCTGTCAGTAGGCGGCACTTGCTTAGAGGAGCAAGCGGCAGTGCTGCTTTTGGGTCTTGTAGCCACCTCTTGTTCCTCTGGAGAGGCCGTTTTGTGCCTGGGGAGGTGGGTGGGGCCTTGGGACTTCC
This sequence comes from Avahi laniger, assembly GCA_963575035.1. NCBI lineage: Eukaryota > Metazoa > Chordata > Mammalia > Primates > Indriidae > Avahi > Avahi laniger. Next base: position 2,212 of record CAUYSK010007660.1, on the reverse strand, counting down.
AGGTATGTTCTTATTCTCCACCTCAGTGGGGACAGGTCTGGGAGTGAGTCTGGGCGGGGCTGGATTGGGTAAGCCTGCCCTCAGGCTCCACAGATGCTGTTAGCAGGGGTCAAAGATCTGTTCTTTGCTTCTGTGCAAAGCTGCTGGGAGGGGCTGAAATGGCTCTACTCAGCTGAAAGGTCTGGGCATGGGGGAAGGGGCTGAATATAATATTTCTTTTTAGACATCATGGAATAATACTTGCCATGCTCAAGCCCATATATTTGTTCAAAACAGTTTTAGAATACAGAAATCTTTGTATGATCATAAAAATTTGTGAATCTGATTTTTTTGCCATTGGAAAAAACAAACAAGCAAACAAAAAAACACCTGAAACTTATTTTAATTCATGTTTTTTTTTTTTTTTCCAAGTCTTATTCTGTAACAGTGTTTTGTGCTTAGGGGTATGGGGGTGGTGATCTGCCCTTTTTTAAAGGCTTCAAAAATCTGCTCTATCTTTCAGAGGTGGTAGTCCTAACTAATAAATGCATCCTAGTCCCATCAGAATTGAGTTTCAGTTATAATTCCTCCTTTTCACCTTTCTTTATGTAGGTCTCTGGAACTGATCACATCTGTCTCCTTTGAGAGGAGCTAGAATGGTTCTTTGTTAAGAACCACAGTATTCCTTCCTGATGTTGTAACTTACCCACTAGGGTAACAGTAATCAGCCAGTAATCAGATTATTATTAATGCTCTCAGGTTTTCTTTCAATTTCACTAGCAAAGTCACATAATAAATGGCAAGTCACTTTTTCATTTTCTTCCAATTATACAACCTCAGTCCATGCCTCGATTTGTTTCTCCCAAATGTGTGTGGGAATTAGCACATCTCGAAAGTTGTTTTAAATGATTGTAATTTATCATAATGATGAATATTATTTAAGAAGGACATACTATGTGCTGAAAGTATTTTTATTACATTAACACATTAACTGATTTAGTCTTTAAAACAACTCCATGAAATAAGAATTAACATTAACCTTCTTCTATGGTTGAGAAACCTGAAGCACAAGGAGATTAAGCATTCTGCCCTAGGCAACATTTCTATCAAGTAAGTGGTATCACAGTTATGTGAACACAGACAATAGTATGTTCTAGTTTTATTTGCTTATTTGAATATATCATAAGTAAGTGTAAATGAAATTCATATAAGAAAAGTAGAAATGAACCACAGATAGCTTCAGGTGAGGTAAATTTAGTTGTGACTTTGTAGAATCATATACAGATAACTTCTCTCCAAGGTACACAAAGAACACTTATTTGAAGCCTTATGATGCTTTCTTTCTTTTTTATCTTCTTTTTTTTTTTTTTTTACAAAAATGGAGAGCCAAACCTAAAATTCATATAGAATTGCAAGTGGCTACAAATAGACAAAATAATATTAAAAATAGAAAACAAAGATGGGGGACTGACACTCTCCAATATCAAAACTTACAAAGCTTTAGTAATCAAAATACTGTCGTGTTGCCATTAGGATAGATATATAGACCAATGGAATAGAAATGAGTGCAGAAATAAACCCTCACATCTATGATCAATTGATTTTTGCTAAGGGTTCCAAAATCATTCAATGAAGAAAAAAGTAATCTCTAGAACAATGGTGCTGGAATAACATGTAAAAGAATGAAGTTGGACTTCAATTTCATTCCATCTACAAAAATTAACTCAAAATGGATCAACTATCAGCCTTATACATAAGAGCTAAAACTATAAAATGAGTAGAATAAAACTTAAGGGTAAATCTTTATGACCTAAGATTTAGCAATGCATTCTTAGGTTTGACACCATAAGCACAAGTAAGAAAAGAATAAACGAACAAATTAAACTTCATGCATTTTTTTTTGAATTTACATCCAATGATATTATCAAGAAAGTGAAAAAGAAACAACCTACAGTATGGGAGAAAGTATTTGCAAATCATATACTCATGTGATAAGGACTTAATATTCAGAGGACATAAATGCTCTTACAACTCAACAGCAAAATGCAAACAACCCAATTTAAAAATGACAAGGGGCTTAAATAGACATTCATCCAAAGATATACAAATGGCTAACATGTACATGAAAAGATGTTCAACATCATTGGTGATTAAAGACATGTACATTAAAATGACAAGGAGATAACACTTCATACCCACTAGGATAACTGTAACTAAAAATACAGAATGTAAC
>CAUYSK010007658.1:0-13982 GCA_963575035.1 Avahi laniger | reverse complement strand
TTAATTTCTTTCTATTTTTGGTAGAGATGGGGTCTCGCTCTTGCTCAGGCTGGTCTCGAACTCCCGAGCTCAGAACGATCCGCCCACCTCGGCCTCCCAGAGAGCTAGGATTACAGGCGTGAGCCACCGCGCCCGGCCTTGCCCAAGGAACTCTTGACCCTCTCAGGGCCCACCAGACACAGAGGGCCCCACAGGCCAGTCAGGAGGCCAGCAGCCACCCTACTGAGAAGCTGCCAGATGGGTGCTCACAGCAAACGTGTAGAAGCCCACTCGAGTCCTGCTTCAATAGCTGTCGGCCATCGCTCCATTAGAGAGGAGACTGAGCCAGTGTGCTGGGCACCCCGGGACAGTGAGGCCACCACTGGAACCCTGGCCTCTGTGCACAGTAGAGCCACCATTTCTCAAGACCTTGCTTATAAAGGCTCCAGTGATCCATGGCCTCACTCCCTACAGCTGGAGGCAGCTGCAGCCCCTCCACAGCCTTTGGGTTGGGGGGAGGAGGGCAAGGGGCACAGAGCTCCTCACCCCAGCACTGATCCCAGCCTCAAATTCTTTCAAAGTATCAAGGGTGTCCTTACCTCCATCTTCCACTGACACCCTTGCCTCCTCCAACAAGCCTCTGCCATTCCAGCAGCAGAGCACACTGGGGACAGAGGAGGCCCCAGGTCCCTTCCTCTGGCATGGCATCATCTTCTCTTGCCCCTGGCCAGCATGCCGGCTCGCTCTGCAGACCACAGTGGGAATGCTCAGCCCACCACTTCCAGCTGGCAGTAGACCACAAACCCGGAAGTGAGTGGGGGAGGGAGGTAGCAGGGATTGCGCAAGTCCCCCCCACCCCATTCAGGCCAGAACATCTGGAGAAGTGGGCTGCTGGCACTGGCCCCAGCTCCTCCTCCTGGCAGGGGCCAGGACACCCACCAATGAGTCTGTCTTTCCTCATTTGAAAGGTAGAGATAAAACACCTCTCTCTGGGAGCCTCTGGACTCTCCACGATTTCCACAGGGACCAGGCACCACTTGTGAAATCATAATAAATATTAGTACAAAATACAAAACAACACCCACTCTCTCCCTGCTCCCATCAGGAAGACAAGGGTCCAGCAGGGGCCTCAGTTTCCCTCCTAGATCGTGGGGCAAGGATAGGGGTGCTCTTCCCACAGGGAGTCATTGGGTGGGACGGCTGCAGGGGACAAGGAGGAGTGTGGGGTCACATCTAGGCCTGCCTCATAAGCATGGATTTAAGACACATTCTCCCTCACACAGTGCCCCGCACAGCTGGGTGGCTTCCAGCAGGCAGCTGGCAGCCCCTCCCTCCCCAGGAAGTCCCTGCTGGGGCTCAAGGGGTGGGACAGCCAGAGTTCATTCCCTGAGCTGGTCAGAAGAGAAGACACAGCTGGAGATCAGGGTCCTACTCTGCTGGCCTTGCCCTAGGACCAAGTTCACACTCACCTGAGAGTCCCAGAAACATGGCCCGTGCCTCTGTCCTGCCCAGCAACTAGTATCTGACACTGCTAAATGCCCAATTGCTCTTCGAGGCTTTTCGGGTACCCCTTTCCTGGGCCAGGGTACAGAAATCAAAGACAGCTCAGGACAAGTCCCTCAAGGGTTTTTACAGGGCAAGAGTGGGCTGTGGGAGAGGGATTGTGCCTGTCACAGCAGAGCTCCCTGGAGACCCAGATAAAGCTAAAGTGCAGAGTGGGGTAGGGGCTGCCACAGAGCCACAGGAACCAGCAGTAGTCCCCTGCCCTGGCCCTTCCTTCCTCTGAGCCAGGCACTGCGCTCCCCAGACTCCCCTCCCCTTCCCTGAGGGCACCAATCTGGCTGGAGAGGTTACAGGTAAGGTGGGCAGCAGGCGCTGGGTCGTGGGGGCATCAGAGGTGCAGGCAGCTGCACTGCCAGGCCGGTGTTCACAGCCCCCGCAGCCGGAGTCCTGGCCTCAGCCTTTGTGGCCAGCCGCGCCCCAGCACACCCAGCCCAGTACGTGGGCGGGAGGGATCGGGGCTCCACTCAGACACCGTCCGGATGCTCCCTCTTTCCTGCCTCCCACTGGCCTGTGAGGACCACGGCCCAGGGGTGGGGGCTTCCGCATAGGCCCGGCGTCCACTTCCTCGTAGACTCCCTGCCCACCCCGTCATCCAACCGCCGTCTCCACGCACATGCCCGCGGAGGTCAGGGAGGCAGGTCCTAAGGCCCAGGGCGCCCCACCGAACGCCTGCGGCCCGCCCCTGCCCCGAGGCACGACACCCCGACGGGGCCCCTCGTGAACCCAGGCACGGTTCAGGATGGACCCGTCCTCTTGGGGTCTGACCACCGGCTGGTGGAGTGGGCTCTGAGGCCGCCGGGTGACCGGGGCACGCAGGTGGGGGCAGAGAGCGGGTCACGGGGAGTGGCACCGGGACACGCGGGGCCACCCCCCAGCTACCTCCGCCCGGCTCCCGCCACGAGCGCCCCATGAGCCCCCGGCCTTAGTCCACAACGGGAAGCGGAAGGCGGGAGGGAGGCCCCCTCCGCGTGGCCCGCTAGGGCTGCCCAGTTCCCCTGGGGCGGAGTCCTGCCGCCTCTCCCCCTGGCTTGCGTCCCTTCTGCGCACGCGCCGGCTCCACCCCCGGTCCCGGCGGCGCTTCCGGAGTTGGCCGCGGGCTGGGCTTCTTACGGGGTCTGACCTCGACCCCTCGGGTCCGGGCCGCCGGATGCCGGCGCGCAGGGGGTCCCAGGTGAGTGCGCGCCCAAGCGAACGCGCTCGTCGGCCGCCCCGCGGAGAACCTGCACCGCGCGGACCGGCTGGCCCTGAGGAACGCCCGCCGCTGCCCTCCTAGTCCCGCCGCGCAGACGGCGTCAGGGCAGGGGTCCAGAGTAGCCCGAGTGCCTGGGGCCGGCCAAGAGGCAAAGTCGGGGTGAGAGCAGGGGCCGCAGCGTCCCGGAGTTGAGCCCACCGCGAGTGTTGGCAGAGCGGGCTGGGCTGCGGAGACGGTCACGTCAGCGTCCATTCCCGGCCGGCCGGCCCGCGGTCTCGGTTCACCATGAACGTCGGCACTTACGTTAAAAATAATGGGTCTCTCACATGCCAGGAAGACTTGGGTACCGTTAAAGACCCGCCCTTGACTGGCTTCCCCACAACAGCTACGGATGTGCGGCCAGGTTCCCTCTGGCCGTGTGGGGGCAGGTGGGCTGTGGACAGCCTGCTGGGTCTTGGCAGACCCTCCCAGTCCTCAGCAGACCTGCCTTTGCCCACGTGCTCATTGTTTTCTACCTTGGGCAATGAAGCAGAGGACAGTTGGGGACCCCCCGGGGTCACCCCAAGCACCGCGGATGGGGCCAGGCCGATGGTCAGCTCCATGCTCGCCCATCTGTGTGTGTCAGGCCTTCTGGGCCATTCTGAGGAGTCTGGCACAATGGGAGCCTGTGTCAGCCGGACAGTAAGAGGTGAAACTCACAATCTGTTTCTGACCCAGGCCAGGCTGAGGTCCTGGATGTGTTTTTAAATTCCTGGTCAGGGTTGGGTACGAAAGGCAGGGTTCCAGTGCAGAGTTTACTTGGGGCCCACATGATGAGCGGGAATCGGTTTTCCTGTCCCCAGGTTCAGGCTCCCCAACCCTGCAGCCCTGGGCTCCGACGGGGTGCATCTCACACATGTGCAGGGCACCTGCAGCAGAGTGGCCACCCTGCCACCAGCAGTAACACATCGACACGTGCCTCTGAGGCTAAGTGTGTCAGCTGTGGCGTTCTCTGTGTGTCTCCTGACAGCCCACAAAGTGGTCACCCCCACTTTGCAGATGAAGAAACTGAAGCAGGTGGTCAAATTCGGTCCTTGAGCTCCCTGAGCCTGACCTCACCACAAAACTGTCTGTCCTCTCCTATTCAGATGCTTAATTTTTTTCTTTCCCATTACAGCCTTCCCAAAGGATGGGGCAAAAAAAACAGCGACTGGTAGAGACAGAGCAGCTGCAGAGCCCATCAGATGCAGCCCAGACACCTTCCCCCAAGGACCCCTGTGTGGGACTGCCCGCAATCCCGGGCCCTCAATGCAGCATCTATTTTTCAAGCCCAAAGGGCCACCTTACCCGACTGGGGTCGGAGTTTTTTGACCAGCCGGCAGTCTCCCTAGCCCAGGCATTTCTGGGACAGGTAATGTGAACACAGCATGTGGTCTCTGGTGAATGCTCATCCCTGGGCCCAGCCCGATCCCCCTGGCCTTACCTCCCTGGCTTGGCCTTCGGGGAACCCTCTTGTCCTCATGTAGGTGGCTACTTTGCTCACCCTGGCCCCTGGATAGCTTCATCTCAGTCATCTGGGAAGAATGTGGAGACTGTTAGTGCTGTCTGCCCAAGGTGGAGGGGTGCCACTGTCTGCCTTCCTGCTTTGGGCATCAAGGACAGGAGCAGAGGCACTCTGAGCCTTCCTCACCTGGGAAATAGCATCATCCGTGTTCTAACTGGAGTCGGCCTCAGGGCAAGTTACTTACAAGGACATCTGTGAGTCCCCTGGTGTCTTTGCCCACCCTGTCCCATGACATAGTCAGTGCCCTGGCTGGGGCCTGTCTCAGTAATGACAGTTTTTAGACGTGGGAACTGTGGCTGTGGCCACCCCATTGGGCTGCCTGGCATTGGAATCCCCTTGAGACAGCTTCACTCCCCCTGTAGTGGCTCACGGTGCCATGCTGGCTTCCCAGGGCCCCTGCAGCTCAGTGTAGGTCCAGGATCTGGGCTCTGCCAATCAGACTTGGAGTGGGATACAGGGACTGCCCAGGGCCCATCCGGGTGGGTTCTGCAGTGCAGCCTGTCACCACACGTGAATGCCCGCACCTCTGCAGAGTCTTGTCCAGATCTGTCTGGAGCAGCGTCTAGGTGATGTTCCTGGGTGCCAAAGCTTCAGGCGTGGCTTTCTGGTTCTCCTAGAGATTCTAAGGCCTACCCTTTGTCCTTTCTACTTCTAGGTTAAAATGTCCAAGAAGAGCCAGTTTCTGTGACTAATAGAAAAACGAGTGCCAGGAGTTGGGGGTTGAAAGGAACAGACCCTAAAATGTGGGCTTGACCTAGTGGAGAAGGGACAAGATTCTGTCCCCATGAGGATGCTTTCAGCTACAAGGGCCAGAGGATTCTTCCGAAAGCACCTTAAATATGGCATTTATGAGATGACAAAACAGCACATGGGGCAGGAGCATCCCAGGGTTAGGTCAAGGCCCCAAGAGCGGTGGCAAGGACCACCACCCGTCTGTCTCTATTCAGCATTGTCAGCATGTTGTCAAGTTTCCCCCTAGGCTCTATCGCGTTCACTGGAGCCCATCAGTGGACGAGACGGCATCCAGCAGAGATGAGGGTGTCTCACCCTGTGTGTCCCTTTGACCAGGGAAGACCCACCTTTTCCATAAGCTCCCAGTGGATGCCGTCGCAGACTCATCAGCCAGGCTTCGGTCATACATCCCTAAAAGGGTCATTGTAGTAAGTTGCCATGACAACCCAGACTGCCTCCCCCAACCCCAGGACCTTCTGCCAGCTAGAAGGAGGTATGCATGCTTGCAATTGGGGGTGGGTAGTGGAAGGCAGCCAACATCTGCCATTGGTGGAAATGATATCAGTGAAATTCAGATCAGAGAATTGGGGTGGGGGGCTGGGCTCAGTGGCTCACACCTGTAATCCCAGCACTCTGGGAGGCCGTGGTGGGAGGATTGCTTGAGGCTAGGACTTCAAGACCAGCCTGAGCAAGAGTGAGACCCCATCTCTACAAAAAATAGGAAAATTAGCCAGGCATGGTGTCATGTAGTCCCAGCTACTTGGGAGGCTGAGCCTAGGAATTCGAGGTTGCAGGGAGCTATGATGAGGCCACTGCACTCCAGCCTGGGTGACAGAGCGAGACCTTGTCTCAAGAAAAGCAAGAAAATCAGGATGGAAAGAAAACTGAGAAAAGGGCTATGGGAATCTCCTCTGCAGAAAGGTAGCTGGGCCCCCCAGTGTGCCCCATGTGAGAGCATGCAAGGTAAAGCCCCTGGAAGAACATTACCTCTGAGCTCTTGTCCCCTGGAGATGGTCTGCCAAGCCCAGCCTGCTCGCTTCTGTACTCATGACTTTCGATGCCTAGGGGATTCCTGGGCTTCCAGCACAGGGATTGGCCCCTTCTTTTCCACACCCTGTCTCCTAGAAGGCCTCCCGAATGCTTCACCATGAGCATCTTAGTGCCAGTGCTCTTCCTCCCGTCCTGTAGTACTGACCATGGGCTCAGGCACCAACAGGGCTTCCTGGGCTGAGGCAAAGTGGCCTGGCATCCCAGTGACCCCTCTGGCCTAAAGACGAAACAGGTACTAGGGATGTGGCTGATTCCCAAAGCTCTGCTGTGAACCTGTAGAGGCCTGGAGCTCCGGGCACTGGAGCACAGCTGCTGGCCATTCCCAGCACCATGGTCCAGGCTGGGGCACTGTGAGGCAGCTGGTCCTGCTACTCAGAAAGGCTTTAGAGCCGGCGGGTGGGATCTGGGTGTGCAAGTCCTTTGTTGCTGTCTCTGCAGCCCAGGTTGGGGGCACTCCACAGGCTCTGGAATGTCCCAGGAGGCTGTGTGGGGACACATTTGGGGCCCTGTGCCTTTCATGCCAACTGGCCTCATGCCAAGTGTTTATGGGTCTCTGAAGAGGCCTCTTTGGGAAAGGAGGAAGTAGAGGATTGGAGGGTCCCACTGAGAGGACTTTTGAAAGTTGACCTGCATGGTGAATCCACAAGTGCTGGTTTCCAGCCCAGCCCCAGCTGGAGCTTGAGGTGGCTGCAACCTGTGGTCAAGACTCTGGAGCAAGGCCTGCAGTCTGGTGGTCCGGCAAGTCTGGAGGAGATTATCTGGTGGCTGGAACAGCAGCATCCAGGCTCTGAGCAGGAGCAAGAGGCAGGATGATGGAGACAGCGGGGGCGAGGCCCTGGCTGGACCTGGGCACCTGGCACATCCTCAGCTGGGAGATGAGGTCCAGGCTGGGGACGGTCAGGGTGGGTGGACCCGTCCCTTCCTGCCCTGTGCACAAACTCACTGCCCACAGGTCCTAGTCCGGCGACTCGCCAATGGCACAGAGCTCCGAGGCCGTGTTGTGGAGACTGAGGCGTACTTGGGGCCAGAGGATGAAGCCGCCCACTCAAGGGGTGGCCGGCAGACCCCCCGCAACCGAGGCATGTTCATGAAGCCGGGGACCCTGTATGTGTACGTCATCTATGGAATGTACTTCTGCATGAACGTCTCTAGCCAAGGTGAGCAGTGCTGGGGCCCCACGGCTTGGGGGAGCAGGAGAGCTGGCAGAGCCCTCTCAGCTAGCAGCCAGGGAACCCCCAGGGGGACTGGATGGGGTGGGTATGGAACAGGGAGGTGCCACTGCCAGAGCAGGGTTTGGGAGCTCTGGCTGCCTCACTGGAGCAAGGCTGGTTAGAGGGGCTGGGAGCCTCCACAGGAAAGAAGCCAAGGGGTAGCCCCGAACGCAGAGCAGACAGGTTCCAGGAGGCTACTGCTGGTCCCAGAACCTGGAGTTAGTATCAAAGATGGCACTGGGGTAGATTCAGCAGGGGCTGGTCATGGGGAAATGGGTGAGATCAATTTTGGGTGAGCTGGGCTCAGGTAGGAGCCTTGCCAGGTGGCCCATTATGGGGTCTGGATCAGTTGTTCTCAACCAGGGAAGACTCTGCCCCCTCAGGGGACATTGGGCAATGACTGGAGACATTTTTGGTCATCACAGCTGAGAGGTGCTAGTGGCATCTAGTGGGTGGAGGCCAGGGATGCTGCTCAGCACCGTGTAATGCAAAGGATAGCTCCCACCACAGAGCATCATCTGGCCCCAAATGTCAGTAGTGGAGAGATGGGGGTCTTGAACTCATGGTAGAACCCACTCACCCCTGTGGGTCCAGCTCTGCAGCAGGCTCTCTCCTTGGTGAACATGTGACCCTATATTCCTCGTGGTCTGTCTCAGGAGGAAGAGGTCAGGCAGGGCCAGAGCCACTGCAGACCAGAAGCAGGGTCTGTCTGGCCCATGCTGGCTGGCCAGACCCGGCATGTCTGCTGAGCCTTCCCCACCCACCCCAAGATGAGCAAATCCTTGGGGAGGCCAGTGAGTGGCTTTGGGTCTGTCAAGTTGTGGGCCATACACTTGTTGAATGAGTACAGTGATGTGTGAACTGTCACTGCCTGCAGGCAGCCGGGGGTGTCTAGTGCAAGAGCCATGGAGGTGAAGGATTTGCGGACCCCAGGACTGGCCCTGGCCTGGCACAAAGCAGGTGTTCAGTGAGACTGAGTGGACGTTTGAAGATGGTGGGGCCCCTCCTGGAGGGCCCTGAGTATCCTGGAGAGTTTGGTTGTGGGGCTTTGTGTTTGCAGTGGAACCAGCCTCTCGTGTGAGGTAGGACTGACCTCAGGGAGGGAGACAACACAGGAATGCCCAGTGCCGTGGCCCATGAGGAGGGGAGGAGCCCAGGGTCCTGGGGAATGGTGGACAGGGCAGAGGCAGGAGTATGGTCTGTAATTTCTGGATGTGTGAACAAGATGCCCCAGGAAAGTCCAGGTCTAGAGGGCAGGACCCCCCATGAGTGCAGACAGGGTCATCCAGGTGGAGTGGAGGTGAAGGAAGGCCAGGACATAGCTGCCACCTGCCCTTGGGGTGAAGGCAGCTGGTCCAAGATGAGGATGAGGGTGCCAAGAGTGGGGTCAGGGTGGGTGGAGGAGTAGGGCTGAGGATGTGAAAGTCTGGCAGGAAGAGGGCTCAGTGAGACAGTGGGCGACATGTGTCCTGCACCCACAGGGACTTACGGGGTCCTGCCCCTTTCTGCTGAGGTGGCTCAGGGTGGGCACAGAGGAAGCTCCACCTGGTGAGCTGGGAGCAGCGTGGGAATCACAGAGGGACTGGAACTTCAAAGCTTTGCCGGGCCTTGATTATATCTTGCAATACTTTGAACACTGGCTGGTTAAGGGGTGTCTGCTCACAAGAACCCTGCGCTTGCTGAGCTGCTGGCTGTGCTGAAGGGCAAGGCCTTGTCCACTCAGGGCTGGCCCCCAGTGCTGATGCGGAGGCCCATGTGACAGAGGCCCCAGAGTGGGGACTGGGTTGGCCACCCTCCAGCTGAGCCTGTGACTCCCAGTAGCTGGGCAGGCCAGGGATGCACAGGTGAGTTTCAGCAGGTGCCTCACTGGAGGGTCAAGGCTCCTCTGATTAGGGTCCACATCAACATTATCCCCAGCCAGGAATCCATGGGGCCTTCCCAGACATGCAGAGCAGAGGGAATTTGGACACCTGTGTCCTCTTGAGTGAGCTTCTGGGCCCAGGAGCATCAGTTTTAGCCTCTGCAGTGGCCTGTACTGGTGAGGGAGGGGGCTGTGCTGGGGGGCACCCCCTTCCCTGCCTTCGGAGAGTGTTGTAGTCAGTGTGGGTGGGCTCTCCCAGCCTCCTGTGCACACTGGTGGCAGATCCAGGCCAAGCTCCTGGCTTGCCCAGCACGGATGCTGAGTGGGTGAGGCAGATGAGGAGCCCTGGGGCCTGCCTACGGATCAGGGCTGGGCACAAGGCTTCCTGCTTCCTGACAGTGACTGCCCCCTCCTCAGGGGAGGACTGGCTCCAGGGACTTCTTTTGCTGGCCTCATAGCTGCTGCCAATCACAAGACCAGGGGAAGCCAGGGAGAAGGGGCTGATTGATGTTAAACACTCCCCAGGGTCGCCCTGGCTAGTTCTGGCTTCATGAGAGCAGCCACATGGGGGCTGCCCAGTGGGTGGAGGTGGAGGCTCTGCCTGGTGGTGGCAACCAGAGGTGCCCACAGAAGGCACAGCTGCCTCGTGGTGCAGGCAGGCAGAGGGGTCCAGACACAGTGAGATGCAGACCCCTCCCACCAGCTCAGACCCAGAGGGCAGTGAGCACAGTGTGTGCAGAACAGGGTCCCTGTCCCATGTGGGAAGGCAGCTGCACCACCTCTGCAGCACTGAGTGTGCCCAGGGAGACTCTGCTTCTCAGCTCATTTGTCTGCCCCACAGGGGACGGGGCTTGCGTCCTGCTGCGCGCGCTGGAGCCCTTGGGGGGCCTAGAGACCATGCGGCAGCTTCGCACCACCCTCCGGAAAGGGACCGCCCGCCGTGCCCTCAAGGACCGTGAGCTCTGCAGTGGTCCCTCCAAGCTGTGCCAGGCCCTGGCCATTGATAAGAGCTTTGACCAGAGAGACCTGGCCCAAGATGAGGACATGTGGCTGGAGCGTGGCCCCCCGGGGCCCAAAGAGCCAGCTGTGGTGGCAACAGCCCGGGTGGGCATTGGCTATTCGGGGGAGTGGGCTCAGAAGCCCCTGCGCTTCTACATCCGGGGCAGCCCTTGGGTCAGTGTGGTGGACAGAGTGGCTGAGCAGGAGGCACAGGCCTAAGCAAACGGCCTGCTCAGATAAGGCTTTTTAACTGTTTACAAACCAAATAAATGCTTTATTTCTAGAAAACAGCTGTGTCTCAGACAGTGGTCAGTGTTATCTGGGGCCCACTCTTCCTCCAGGGGTGGCAGCAGAGGGTGAGGGGGAGAGAGGTGTGTGTGTGTGCGCGCATGTGTGCAGTGCCAGGCCCAGGTGGGTACCAGGGAAGTCATCAGCAAGTGAGCAGACACCCCCAAGGGTGGCCTCCTGCACAGTGGATCACACCTCTACCAGCCACAGGGTGTGCATGGGTGACAGGGCTGCCCCAGGCCAAACCCTTGCGTGCTGGATGGTCAGGACGGGTGACGGCATGGCTGTGAGCCTGCTGGTGGCTTATGTGGGCCTACAGTGAGGGCTGGGCCAAGAAAGGCTCATGGCAAGCCTGGAGGAAGAAGCGTGTGGTGGACAGAGTTGGTGATGGGCAAGGGGGTGCTACCCAAGAGCTCACACGTGAACAGCCCTCAGAGGGGCAGGGATGGGCCAAGCCAGCGTTTCTGCACATTCCCTGTGGGGCCAGGGTTGGGACAGGGGTCTCAGAAAGGCACAGCCCACACTTGTGTGGGACACAGGCCCCACCCAGACTGGAGTCCTGGAAGGCTCCCTGCAGCTTGGTGCCACTAAGGGCTGCTGCTAGGACTGGGTGAAGAGAGTGCAGCTGCTGCGGAACCAGACCCAAATGCCTGCAGCAAGGACAGCAGGGTTCTGAGGCCTTCAGTCAGACCCGGGCTGGCCATCTAGCCAACGCCACGCTAGAGGGCTCCTACGTGGCAGGGAGGGGGCCCTAGGGTAGGGAGAGGCTGGTGCCCACCCTCACACCCCAGCAGCCTCTCCGTCCGCTGCCTGGGCTCACGTGAGTAGCGCCTGGAAGACAGCGATGACGGGGTCCTCATGGGTGGTCACCACCAGCACACTGCGGAACTTGTCAAAGAGCATGAGCAGCTGGGAGCGCCGTGTGTTCTCGTTGTACATGATCTCCTCCAGGTGGTGGCGGCCACGGAAGTAGTGAAGGAGCCTGGAGGGGAGGGCCTGGCCTGAGCACAGCCTGAGGCTGGCTCCCAAAGGCCTCTGCCTAACAGCTCCTGGTGAGGATCAGCTCGGCGCTGCCCGGAGACCTGAGGAGAGCTGGGTATGGCAGCCAGGACGGCCCCCACCAAGGGCAGAAAACCAGCAGGTGGGCCTGAAGCGGGCCGGAAGATGCACAGCTCTTCAAACCTGGAGCTGCGCAAGCCTACATCCTAACGTGGGCAGGGATCTTCCAGTGGCTTCCCTTTCGTGCTGCTGCAGCAGAGTCCCACGTGGCTCTGGGCCCGGGGTCGCTGCTCTGGAGGGTTTCTGCAGCTGAGGCTGGCACAGAGCAGCCAGGATGCAGGCAAGGCCTGGACCAGCTGCTTAGAAGAGTCACAGATGGTCTCTCAAGGGCCTGGAGTATGACTCTTCACTGGGCATTCAGACCCTGTTAACCTGACCCCTCCTGGAAAACCATGCACCTATAGTGCCCCCCACGTCACGGTGAGGGTGACAGAGACCATCCAGCCCTATCACCTGTGATGTGGGGGATCCTAGACCCACCCGGGCTGAGAGTCCTGGGCAAATCACTACCAAGTCCCCTGTGGTAAGAACTTGCTGCTGCCTCTCAACAAGTTACAAGACACATCTAAGAAGTACTGGGAGACTCTGAGAGTCGGGCCCCAGGCCAATTGCATTCCCCAAGCCTGGGCAGTGGCACCTGCGCCTGCACATAGGTACCAGGTAGAGACACCTGAATGCTGGAGACACCACCTCGACCAGGGAGCACCATTTGCTGCCAGTGGGTTTAAATTTGTGACCATGCTGTCCCTATCCACTTTCTATCCCGACCCTGCAGTTGGCCCCACCTCGCAAACATTCGGAGGTCCTCAGGGTTCTGGGCCGCAGGCACGCTGAGGATGGCCGCCCGCTCATTCTCCGACAGGCTGGCCAGCAGGTTCTCTGTCATCCTCTTGTTCAGCGGTGAGTCCCCGCTGGGAAGCAGCTCCGCACTGGAGTTGTCCATGCTGGGGCTAGTAAGGGTCATGTCGTCACTGCTGGCTGTGGGTGGGTGTGGGTCAGGGTGGCAGCAGCACCCAGGTGGAATTCCAGGATGCCACCAAGGGGTTGCAGCGAGGGCAGACCAGCAACTGGACCCCCAGGGACACCCCCAACTCCCACAATGCCCCTCCTGGTGCCCCAGCTATACCATCTGTCCCACTAGGCACTCGCTGCCACCCCATACTGTGGGAGTGACAACCCTCTCGTGTGGCTGACCTGGAAAAGGAGCCTCCCCAACGGAATCAGCCTTGAGAGCCCTGAACAGAGGTGTGATACATGCCCCACACCCCAAGGCAGACCTGGGCACCCTGCCCGCACCACACATGGAGGACAAGTGCCCCAGGCAGACAGGGTCCTCACGTGAAGCCTGAGGCTGGTTCCCAGCTGGAGAAGGACTTTCAAAGCCATCCAGCCCCTTTCCTTGCCCAAGCCTGGGGACCGGGGACTTGGCAATGGCTGCCTTTGGAGGCACACCGTGGCCACAACAGCTCTTCCAAGAAGCGACTGTGACAGTCACTGTCTCCTCGTGGGCCCTCAGGCACAGAGGTTTCAACTGTCCTGGTGATGGTGTGAAATCCTGCTCTGATCCCAGGCTGGGGTGGGAGATTCCAGCAGTTACCTGGTGGGCTGGGGGCTGTCCCTGCTGAAAAGCCCAGAGGCAGAGCCTCCTCCTCACAGTCATGGTGGTGCAGGGAGACGGGGGAGGGGTCTCCTCAGGGGACATGACAGGTAGGTGTGCACGTGTGTCTGCACAGCCATGTGAAGGCCCCTCACTCCCAGCAGCACTCATGTGGGGCCTCCTGGCTGCCACCCCCAACTGTCTCCTGCCACTATCAGATAAATGCCCTGGGTGCTTACTTGGGGAGCCAAAGCTGAGGGCGTTGGGCGTGCTGAGGCTGCGGCCACCGACCCGGGCAGTGAAGGGGACATCATCCTCTCGCAGGCGGGGCTCCTCCTCGCTGGGTGAGGCCATCAGGCAGACGTAGGTGTGCAGCTGGATGAGGAGCCGGTGCTGCAGCATCCACACCACCATCTGGATGAGCTGGGTCTACGGGCAGACAGCAGGTGCGGCTGGTCCCCCCAGGCCCCAATTCCTTCCTGGGGGATCAGGGAGCCACAGCCCAGACACAGCCCAGCATGCTCCCTAGTGCCAGCTCCCGGGCAGGAGGTCCTTGCCTCAGAAAGGAGCCCCATGGCCAGGCGCAGTGGTTCATGCCTGTAATCCTAGCACTCTGGGAGGCTGAGGCGGGTGGATCGTTTGAGCTCAGCAGTTCAAGACCAGCCTGAGCAAGAGCGAGACCCTGTCTCTACTAAAAATAGAAAGAAATTAGCTGGACAATTAAAATATATATAGAGAAGAAAAAATTAGCCGGGCATGCTGGCATATGCCTGTAGTCCCAGCTACTCGGGAGGCTGAGGCAGGAGGATCGCTTGAGCCCAGGAGTTTGAGGTTGCTGTGAGCTAGGCTGACGCCATGGCACTCTAGTCCAGGCAACACAGTGAGACTCTGTCTCAAAAAAAAAAAAA
>CAUYSK010007657.1:0-22920 GCA_963575035.1 Avahi laniger | reverse complement strand
TAGCTGGGACTTACAGGCATGTGCCCGGCTAATTTTTTCTATATATTTTTAGCTGTCCAATTAATTTCTTTCTATTTTTGGTAGAGACGGGGTCTCGCTCTTGCTCAGGCTGGTCTCGAACTCCTGAGCTCAAACGATCTGCCTGCCTCGGCCTCCCAGAGTGCTACTTCCTACATATCTTGGTCTAGGCAATTAAAAAACTGACAACTTGGAAATACCAATGGGCACAGACTAAAAATGGCTCCAACAAAAGCTTGCTCTTTCTAACCAAAGGACAAAGGAAATAGCAGTCCAACAGGTCATAAATATTTTAATCATGACTATTATTTTAGAGACAAACACCATATGACAAAAGCAGCACCTCTCCGCCATACCAAGTATTGCAACACTAGACCCAGTGGGTGAGATCTTATTTCAACACTCATGACAGTAACAAAGAAATGCCCCTCCTCTTACAGAGCCTGCGTGTGAAACTCTGATTTCTACCTCCATGTTTCTGCAGTAACAAGGTGATCCCTTTGTTAAGTCAGTGGGTGGAACACTATCCTCCATACAAAGGCTCTAATAATGAGCTGAACCTCTTAGCTTTTACAGTTAATGCTGCAAAGATGGTGGAATGGAGACCTGCCATTTAAGTAGCACACAAATGGAGCAGTTATGGCTAACAGTCTCTATAAACTAAATTGACATTTGACCACAGCCAACAAAAGTGAGCCAGGACATGTCATCCAAATATAAACATGTTGACTACCTGCTAAAACAAAAAAAGGTAAAAATAGGAACCAGTCTTAAAACCCAGATTCAAGGTATCCAAAACATGGTCCAAAATTATGTATCATACCAAGATCCAGGAGAATCTCAACTTGAATGAGAAAAAAACAATCAACATTAAATCTGAAATGACAATAGGTATTGAAATTTTCAGAAAAGGGTATTTAGAAACTATTATAAAAATGCTCCAGCAAGCAATTAAAAGCACTCTTGAAACACATAAATACAAGAATAGGGGGCAAGATGGTTGACTAGAGACACTGGTTGCTAGATTGTCTCAGAAAGAAGGAAAAGTTTTAGATGAAAAAAAAAAAACATAGCTCAGATGTAATTCTGAGGGAAAAGTGCCAGAACCTACCAGAGATTCCATGGAAAGAAGTTGCAAAGCAGAACAAGAAGGAGCAAGACATTGGCAGAGATCAACCCCCGAGAAACTTGGAGTGCAGTGCAAAGGGTAGGTGGGCCTTTTGTTTCTCCTTCCCTCACACCTCTGGTAGGCAGCAGGCTCCTGAGCTGCTTCAGAGCTTTTCTACCCTCACGAGCCCCAAATCTGCTGCTACTGGTGAACTGGGAGTTTCTTGCAAACAGAGCACAGGGCTGGCAGCTTTCTCAGGGTTGCTCCCCATCACCACACACCTGAGCCGAAATGGCAGGTGCCATACTGCTTCTCCTCCAATTGCGTGCCTTTGTTCCCACCCAGGGAGCTTCAGCCCTTCAGTTTTCATGTCACTGGTCCCCACACAAACATTTCCCAGCTCCTGCCCAAATTGCAGTGGCCACAGGGGACTGTGGGTGGGAGGAAGGGTGGTGGAAGGGGAACTGTGTGATCCCAAAGCTTGGACATTCCAGGTGGGCTGACTTCTGGGGAGAGGGACAAAGGAGACCATAGTGCCAGTTCTTTTCCATTCGGACTCTTTTCCTGCCCTTCCCCTCCCACTCCCACTGCTGTTGAGTAGCACGAATGCCCCAAGGGACAACTGAGCTAGAACTCTCAGGAGTGGCTGCTTCCCCTCTGTTGGCATGTTCTCTACACTGAGGCTCCCACAGAGAGTGGGGCTCATATCTCTCAAAGACCTGCAGCAGACCAAGGGGTGTTCAGACTGTAAGCTCCCTGTCTGCTGGCCCTCCCTGATGCTGCTTGCTTGGCTTACCTGCCCAGCACAGCAGGGCATGCTCAAAAGTGAAGGGACATTAAATCTCCTTGAGTGTGCCACAGGCATCTCAGCACCACCATGCTTCTCCCTGGCATGATCAGGGATTAAACTTGGGGGATCAGAGGACAGCCCTCCAGGCTGGATCCTTTCCCTCTAGGACTCAATTGTGTTGCTCAGGAGCACAAAGGGGAGGCTCGTGAACTAATCTGGTACAGAACTGAGAGGAGGGGGCAGGGTGTGTCTGAGTGGCAGGGCACTCACGGAGCACCCCTCCCCCCACAGGAAAGCCACGCTTTTGGTCTGAGGCTGGATCCTGGGCAGGAAAGCTCCCACCCTGTGGTGCCATTTCTGGTGAGCTCAGCTAGTTTGGATTGTTGCTTGCAGCAAGACACCAGAAGGAGATTCTCTCAGCAAGGGAAACGGAGAAGAGTAAAACCCACTCCCAACAGCCAGACTGTGAATCCCCTATATCCTTTCCCCCATGAACAGACTTTCTGTCTTTGTGGGGCTTCAGCTTCTCCATGGTGGTTTTTCCTAGTGGCCTAGGAGCTGACCCTTGATCTCTGCCAGGACAGCTCTTGAGCCTACCTTTGTGGAGACTGAAGGCAGGCTCGCCCAACCCAGTGCCACCCAGTCTCACTCCCCTCACTCTTCACCTGCTTCTGCTGTGGTGCAGAATAAGGACACCCCAGGGAACTCAGGGCCCTGCCTTCTGCCTGGGGCATTCAAGTGCTTCTCCTGAGGGTCTAGAGCCTGTCATAGGTCCCAGAAAATACCAATGCAGCTGGTTCTTTCCTGCAAGCTCCACCTACTGGCAGGGAGGACAACTTGTACAGCCCATTACAGCATTTACTGATTCGATCATATAGGGTGTGGTTGACTCTTACCTGCAAGCATCACCTATTGACACAGAGATTAAATTGAGTATCTCATATTTATAGTGTTAAGAAGACCACAGGGCTGGGAAAAGAGAAAGAATTTCAAAGACCTCCTTTCCCCTTGTCAAAAAGAGACAGGAATTCTGCCCCCCCAACACACAGTACACCCCCTCCATAGCTTACAAATAGCTAGCAATTAAGAATACCAACACACTAAGGACATCTATAAAACCAAGGCATCTATCCAGAACTTAGATACCCACCAAAGTATTCACGAGGAAAGCCAAAAGTCTTTACCCAACATATGCTACAGGTACATTCTTAAGGGGAGGGGAAGTACCATCTAGACAAAAGAAAATCCAAAAACAAGAAGTTACAGTGCTCTAGATCAGAAGGAATCAGCACAAGAACTCTGGAAGTATGAAAAATCAGAGTGAAGGGACTCTCCCAAAGGAGCACACCAGCTCTCTAGCAATGGATCCCAACTAAAATGAAAATATTGAAATGACAGATAAAGATTTCCAAATATGGATTATAAGGAAGCTCAATGAGATCCAAGAGAAAAAGGAAAACTTATTTAATGAAACCAGAAAAATAATTCAGGAAATAAATGTAAAATTTACTAAACAGATAGATATATTAAAGAAAAATCAAATAGTTTCCAATACCTTGTTTCTCATTTCTGTCTGAGACCTCATCAGAATAGTCTTCACTATCAATATTTCCACCAGCATTCTGTTCATGACCACGTAAGTAATCTCTAAGAAGAGACTTTCCATACTACTCTTCTCTTCTGAATCCTCACCAGAATTGTCTGTAATACTCCATTTACAACAACATAGGCTTTTTCTAGCATTCACTTCAAAACTGTTCTGGCTTCTACCCGTTACCCAGTTCCAAAGCTGCTTTCACATTTTTAGGCACTTGTTATATCAACACCCCATTTCTCTTGAACCAATTTCTATTTTAGTCCACTAGTGCCACTATAAGAAAATATCTGAGAATGGATAATTTAAAAAGAACAGAAATTTATTTTCTCACAGTTCTGGGGGCTAGAAAGTCCAAGATCAAGATTCTGGCATGTTTGGTTGTCTGGTGAATGCTGCTCTCTGCTTCTAAGATGGCACCTTGATTCTGCATCTTCTGATGGGGAGGAATGCTGTGTCCCCACATGGCATAAGGTATGGAAGGAGTGATAAAAGGACCAAACTCCCTCCATCATAACCTTTTTAACAAGGGCATTAATCCATTCATAAGGGCAGAGTCCTCATGACCTAAATAGCTCTAAAAGGCCCCACCTTTCAACACAGTTGGATTGAGGATTGAGTTTCCAAACATAAATTTTGGGGGCACATTCAGACCATAGGATTATTAAAAAGAAAAAAAAAAAACCAGGATACATGCAGATCTGATATGATGCATCTTTAGAAACCATTTCCAATGTCCTTAAGTATTAAGTTGTATTGTTATTCTTCATTGGGGATTTAGATACCATTAAGGTGATATTTTTTTTGTATTTAAAGATGCTGAAACAATTTCCTATTTATTGGAAAAATAAATAACAATTGACATATAGATAATGTATAAACTTCCTATTAAATCATGTGATTATACTTCAGATTCAGATTTACACCTGTGTGGCCTTGGAAGTTAATTTTTGAAATCATATCTTGCTGAATCAAAATCAAACATATTACATATTTACGTAGAGAAAATCAATATTAACGTAGTGGTTATACATTCACAAATTAATGTTAGGTAGCATTATAAAAACAGGTGTTTATGAAAATTCTGCACATTTTAGGATGTCTTAGTAATAAAAGCAGTAACTTTTTGGGAAGTGAATTATTGAGAATTGCTCAAAGCCCCTCACCTATTCAGACATTTATAAAATATGTAAAATATTAATAATGCCTCAAATCTACCTATTTCATGTTTTTGAGAACTTTTATCTTGTTTCCCTTAGTTAAACTACTCCATAACAGAATAGAAATAAACCTTTATATTTCATTAACAAAATAAAAACATTCATGGTCTGGTAATTTTGTCTTGATCCCTCAAATCATTGTTTTATTATCTATTATTAGATGATCATTATTACTGAATATTCAGGAAATGGCATTGCCACAGAAAATTTATGTTAATAGTAAATGCATTTTAATGTACTTCATAAGAATATTCTATTGCTTTAATTTAAATGCATATATGAAAACTAGAATAAGTTTCTTTCTTTGAAGTGCTAATTGTAACAGAATGCAATTATCTTCAACATATGGTCTCTAATTTTGTTTTAAAATGAAAGCACCATCCAGTAAATATACTAATTGGTATTAAATAAAGATAAGAAAATAATTGTCAATTCCTCTTCCTTAATTTTAGTGAAGAAGAGTTTATGTAGGCAGATTTGTAGTATTCACTCTCAGGAGGACTGCATTCTTTGTAATTGGTAAAGACTCCCACAGGTAACTTCTTAGACATCTGATACATATTCTGAGGGTGTTTGCTTATGGTTTTCATAACTCTAGAGATCAGATGAGCTTCATAATTTCCTAATATTCAATAATTTTTCTTCTTTTCATAAGTTCAAAAAAGGGCCAAGAGTCTCACACGCTTTTTAAGTGTTTTTGGATGCTCATCAGCAGGCTGTAGTGATCAGAATCCTTTCCATATAGTTCTATGCTGGTCTATCTAGTCCCAAAAATGCTTTCTACAAGAATCTGTCCAATCCTATCTTTAAATGATGAAAATCTAAGGTAAACTTTTCAGATCTTGGTCTTTTATGTTTCCATCAGTTTTTCAAATTATTTCTCTCTATAATTTAAGGGTGACAGAAGATTCCACTTATGGGATCTGAGTATTTAACTAACATATTGTAGAAGTAGCTTCTTCACAATCCGTAATAGAGTCAGTGTATTTGGTTTAAATTTTAACTGGTTTGGAGAAATCCTGAAATATCCAATTGGATTTTTGCATAGATTTTTGTATTTCTGCAAAAACAAAAGAAAACACCTTTGAGATTTTGATAGGGACTGTAGTGAACCTGTAGATAGCTTTTGGTAGTACTGTCATTTTAACAATATTAAATCTTCCAATCTATTAACATGATATGTTTCTATTTATTTATGCTTCCTTTGTTTTCTTACATAGTCTTCTCTGTGGACACAGATGAAGAGATTTTCACAATGAACACCATATGTAGCTAGTGCATGTCTCTAATACAATGCATTTCAGCTAGAATGACCACTGAAGTAGGTCAGCTCTAGGAGGAATTGCAGAGAGGAGTTGTAGTTTTTCCAGCCACTACATTTCCAAGTCTCCCTCTCCAGTTTATTGTCCTATGTAATAGAATGCATGTGCACTTCCTGAATCCAGCTGAACTACCTAGCTCCTTGGTCTAGCTCTGCTAAACTCAGATGTAAATATGCCCTTTCAAAGACAGTGGGTGCAAAAATGTGTTTTCTGAACAAGTACTACAGAATCACAGATAATGTAGCTACTGAAGAGTTTGCCATCTGCATAAACCAAAAGAGAATTAGCTGAAGCGAAGATAGGGAGCAACCCATTGCAATCTGCCCTTAACAGGAAGGGTCAATAATTTTAGGAATGGTAGGGTGCCTTCCTGGGGCAAGAGCTAATCTGTAGCTAACTTCATACTCATGAGCTACTGGAAAGTGTTCTCCTGCTGTCATAGGAATCCCCTTGGCCTGGCCCACACACAGGCAATATCCTTTTCTTCATGTCCATTTTATTCACTCCCTCACTCAATTGCTTTCAGTGTGTTTGATGTGTCAGAGAGTCTGTAGGCTTTGTCTTCATACCAACAGCATGGTTCGGTGTCAATGTATACTAGAAATTTGGTGAACATTGACATGGAAAATTATTTTTTCAATTCTGTCTAAAATGTCAGAAACCTGAATGTACAGTAACTTGCCCAATTCAATGCCGGTCACATTTCTCCAACCATTAGAATGCCAGACAAGTTCACTGAACTATTAGGTATGGACAAGTAACAGAAGTCTATAAGGAGCAGCTTGATAGAACTCTACAGTTCAGATAAATTTCATGATTATTGTCTTCAATTCCACTTACTTGACTTAGACTCCTTCACTCTTCTCTTCGAGCCTATGCTACCACCCTCACTTCTTAGCCATTTGGAAGTGAGAGTGGTGGAGCCATCCCTTAACCATGTAGAAGCTCTAAGGACATAGAAGAGTGCCTCATAAGAGGTGAAGTTCCAGGACATCAGCTATTTCTTGCGTGGAGAGATGAACCTTGCTCATCATTTCGATGGCGCTCTCATTTCCCCATATAACTTTTCAGGTTGGACATGATGCAGTTCAGGTTAGGCATCTTGGATTGCAGAAGGACTTGGTGAACTTTGTAAGCCATTACGTTTTGACAGAAGTAGAATAAACACCTAGCAACAGAAGGTTAAAGTGAGTATACAGTATGGCAGAATCAGGGAGGCTGTACCTTCATACTCTCAAAGACCTGCTAAAACATCGTACCACCTCATCCTCAAAGAATGACACCTGAAGATTCATGTCTAAGTCTCTTTGATAAGGGCCCAGAGGACTTGAAGACATTACTGTAGGCAGAATTCTAAAGATATCTTTCCAAGATTCCTATTCTGTAGTTATTCAATGAAAAACCAAAGTAGGTATTTCTGTGAGGGAAACTTGCAAATGTAACTAAGGTTAATAGAAGACATTAAGATAGGGAGATTATCATGGGTAGATGCTAAAATTCTAAGGTGAACACTAAAAGAAAAATTTTAAAACTACATAGCTGTCATGCCAATAAAGTAGGAAAATGAAATAATAAAGAATGATCAATCAAAAGAAGGCAAGAACAGAGAGAAAAACATAAAAAGGGTAGAGCAAATGGGAAGTCAAATGTCAGTCAGTAAGATGATATATTACAACCCAACTATATCAATAAAGCCTTAATTTTAAATTGACTAAATGGTCCAATTAGTATGTAGTGATTATCAATATAATTGGAAACAAACATAAACTTAACTATGTGCTTATTCTTTAAAATTGGTTGAAATATTTTAAGACCAAGGATAGGATCATTTTGTAAATATTCCTTGGATGGTTGGGAAGAATGTGTGTTCTTTATAGTTGACTTAGAATTGTACAAATGTCTAATAGATTAGGCTTGTTTGCCATCCAATTCACATATATATATTTCATTAAATTTTTTCTGCTTGACTTATCAATATAATTATTACTATAAGAGATGTGTTTTAATCTCCAATTCTGATGATACTTTTGCCAATTTTCCCCTATATTCCTATCAATTTTTGGTGATATATTTTAAAGCTATTTAGATATATAAATAGATGTTAAAATCTTTGAAACAGAAGATTATTACTCTGGCATTTCCCCTTTCCATCACTCCCGTTATAGTAATATTGCCTAAAAATATGATTCTGGGTATTAGAAATATATGCTCTCATTATTTGATTTGGTATTTTTTCTTACATATAAATAAACTTTTAAAGATAGTTTATTATTATTACTTCTGATGCCAGTTAATAACATCTCCTGTTTCCCTGTGTGGTTACTTCTAAGAAATGCCTTTTCAATATGGATCTTTATGGCAAACCTTTTCGAACTTACATACTGGAGAACATTTTTTTAAATTGTATCTTAACACTTGAAAAATGTTCCAAAGTTCTTTTCAGTCAATACTTTAATAATAATGAACCCACTGATTTCATGCCTCCAGTATGGCTATGAATGTTGATCTGATCTGATCTGATCTGATCTGTGTTCTTTGGTAGGTGATCTGTTCTTTACTTCTGGAAGATTTTAGAATTTTCTCTTCACTGTCATTTTAAATTTAAGGTGTGTTTTATTTTATCTTTTCCTTTTTGATGCCCAGTTTTTAGTCTTTGGGTCCTTTCCAATCTAAGGTCATTCTATTAATTCTTCAATTTATAGAAACTTTTTCCATTATCCCTTTAAATATTTTCTTTTACTTTGATTTTTCTCTTCTTTTAGAAATGCTATTCTCTGGATATTGACAGTTCTATTTTCCATATCACTTAATTTTATTTTTGTATTTCTACTTTTTTGTTATCTTTTCCTGTTCCTTTTTGGGACAGTTGTCAATCTGATATTCCAAATTACTAATTGATTAAGCAAATATATCCATTCTACTATTTGTTTAATCTATTGTGACTTTATTTCTTGGTCACTTGGTTCTATTTAAAGATTATTTGTTATTGTTATTCTGCTAATAGTTTCCCTTAGTTTTGCGTAACAGACAAGTAATTTCAAAGCAAATTTATAAATATGCTTTCAGCATTTTTTGCTGCAAAATTATAGTTAATGTTGGGATGTGGCTGTACTGTAGTGTATTAAGTATTATGTGGGCTAGGACCTGCAAAGGAAAGAGTCCCATGGACCCCCCAAAATCAAACTGTTACTGCTTCTAATAGAGGTAGAATTTTAAAAAGGCTGATTAAAGAAGTAATGACTAGGGACTGCAGGGTTACACAGAGTACAGCAATAATAGCTTGGGATAGTAGAGAAGGTATGTTAGAAGTCTCCATATCAGCAGGGATTGTATGAGATGTTCTGGATTAAATAGCTGTTCTGTAATGGTGTAGCCAACTAATTCACTTTAGAAAGTCACAGCGTTTGCAACATTTTTTGCAAATGCACTTTGCCCGATTCTAGCGCAACTGTTTGGACGGTACATTAATCTAACAGGAAGAAACTTGTTTGCTATTTAGTAACCTGAGCATTTTTATATTTGTTTCTTTTCCTCACTGTAACCAGAAATTAATTTAAAAAAGCCATGGCCAAGTAAAAGATATAAACAGAAGCCTCACCAGGCAACACCCTAACCCGAGAAGTGAAAACCAGGCAGCCTTTCCAACATTAATCTGACCCCGTGTCAACCCTGAGAGGCTTCTCCTGGGCACTCAGCTGCCTGTGGGCTGCGCGTCAGCTACCTCCACTCGCTTCCTACCCCCAGGAGCAGAGGCCCCGCTCTGCCTCTCCCTCCTCTCCTGGGCCCCTTCCCACGCGGCCGCGTGCGCACGGCTGCTCGGCGCGAGCGGCGCCTTCTCTCGCCTCAACGCCTCAACCGCTGTTGCTCGGCGGCTCCCGGACAGCGGAGCCATGCTCCCCCTGCTGCTGCTTCTCGCCGGCCTGGGCTGGCTGCACGCAGGCCGGGGTAAGGCCGCAGACCTGCGCCCCCTTCTACTCCAGGCTTCCGAGGGGAGCTGTGTTCCCTTAGGGGGTTGTACTTTCCGGTCTAGGTCCAGGCCCAGGTTTTCCCCAGGTTCCGTGCTCCCCCCACCCACCTTCTCCTGGCCCCTTTCTGCAAGGTCTGGAGCCAAAAAGGCAGAGAGAGGCAGCCTCGGGCAGAAAATCTTTTCGCTTCTTTGGAATGGTTTCCTTATCTGTAAAATGAACAAAAACCAAATATGTGGTTTTTTTCCACATACAAAATTCTACTATTCTGGCAATAATCGCAGCACCATAAAGAAGCTATTAATGATTTCCCGATTTGGCAACTACTATCCTCTACCTGCTGCATTGAAAACTGTAGATAAACCTGGTATCCAATATCATACATTCTTTGGTACAAATGATTTCACTTTATCTATGCATCCGTGTTTTCTCATTTCTACGCCTCTTTGCAACACTGTAAATTGGTATTCAGTGTTAACTTCGTGAAGCAGTCCAAGTGCCCTTTGAACCGTGTGGGTGTGCGCCTGTGTTTGTGGGGAGGCGGAGGCGGAGAGAGAGAGAGAGAGGCGGGGAGCGGTCAGAAACTTGTAGCCTAGAAAGACTGTGGGAAGGACAAGATGTGTAGATTATTTTAAAAATGACTGATAATGTAGAGAAACAAATGCAGAATTAGCCTTAGAAATGAATAATGTAAGATCACAAGGATCAAAATAACATTGCTTATTTTTATTTTTAGATCTTCATAAAACCTTTCTGCACACCACAGTTCCTGAGAAGATTTCATCATCGGGCGCAAAAAGAGGTCCAGAAAAGAATGTAATTGGCAAATAATATTTTTTTTATCTTACATTTTGTTAAGTTACCTTTAACATCAAGACTGAAGACCAATGGTGCTGAATATGGGCAGGACACACTTCTTGGAGGGAGAGCTGACAGCTCAGAGCAGGGTCACCACAAGGAGCATTTTGATG
Source organism: Avahi laniger (assembly GCA_963575035.1). NCBI lineage: Eukaryota > Metazoa > Chordata > Mammalia > Primates > Indriidae > Avahi > Avahi laniger. The sequence goes on along the minus strand of CAUYSK010007657.1, from coordinate 11,932 downwards.
TGAATGAACATGTGAGACTCTGTGTATGTTTCTGTTGACGATGAAGGATTTTAGGGATAGAATACTTCAGGGCCAAATTTTGAGGATAGGATCCTCCAAGTTCAAATTTTAGTGGGTAGCCAAAAACTGGAATTGCCCCAGGACCAGAATTAAGTAAGTAGTGTCCTTCATATGACTTTGTTCTATTTCAATATTGTGTTGGCTATTATGGGTCTTCTGTATGTCCATATAAAGTTTAGAATCAATTTCTTTATATCCACAAAATGCCTTGCTGGTATTTTTATTGGGATTGCACTGACCTATAGATGAAGTTGGGATGAACTTACATTTTAACAATATTGAGTCTTCCTATCCATAAACATGGGATATCTCTCTATTTTAATTCTTTTTGATTTCTCGCTTCTATAGTTTTGTAGTTTTCCTCATGTGTACACATTTTGTTAGATTTATACTGAAGTATTTCATTTTGGAGGTGCTAATATAAATAGTGTTTTTTTAAATTTTAAATTCTACCTGTTCATTGTTGTTATACAGGAAAGCAGTCAACTTTTGTGTATTAAACTTGTGTTCTGCAACCTTTCTATAATTGCTTATTTATGCCAGGAGGTGTTTTGGTGATTCTTTCAGATTTTCTGCATAGATGATCATGTAATCTGTGAACACAGGCACTTGGATTTCTTCTTTCCCAATCTGTATCAATTTTATTTACTTTTTCTGTTTTATTGCATTAGCTAGGGCTTTCAGTGTGAGATGGAAAAGTTGTGGTGATAGGAAACATACTTGCCTTGTTCCTGATTTAGTGATAGAGCTTCAAGTTACTCACAATTAAGTATGGTGTTAGCCATGAAGACCCTATCTCCAAATACAGTCACATTCCGAGGTGCTGGGTGTTAGTACTTTAACTTGTGAATTTGGCGGGAAAGGTCACAGTTCTTCTCATATCAGTTGGATATTGTGTATGAACAGTTGGAAAGACTCTGGATAATGTTGCATCTTTTAAGAGTTTTTTCCTTCTGTTGGTTTTGTACATTTTAAAATTTTATTCTAGTTTTTTTGTTGTAGCTTTGTTGTAAGATATATGTATTTTAAATTTTATTGGTGCTTTCATATTCCCCTTTAATTTTCATCTTATTTGTTTAATAACAAGGGCTTTTTAGAGGGCACAATTTTAAATGTCCCCTTCAAATTCCACTTATACTCCTTTCCAGAATGCCATTCAAGGGCTTCTTCCCGAACATTTGCCCTGTGCAAAGAACCTTTTTATGCTCTAATACACTTAAGGAATTGAAAAATTTTAAATGGCTATTTCTCTTGCTAAAATAATTTTTAAAAATTGACCAAATACACAATTTAATGACCACTGCATTTCATGTTATCTTCTAGGATGTTCCCTAGACATGTCTTTGCTGTCCTATTCTCTCCTACATTTTATTCCGGAGGAGTGTGGTTGCTCACAGATAAACAAAATGCAATGGCATTTTTCATGTTGCTGGAGTTGTATTACATTTCTTGTGATTCTGCCTTTTGGGAGTGTCTCTTCCAATGAGCAGGGCAATTTGCCTTCTAAGAGGACTGAGGGAAAGCAAGTATGGGTCCTCTCAAGTGAGGTGAACATCCTTGATGGTGGGTTCTGTTTGAGCCAAAAGATGACACTTATCAGGCAAGCTTCTCCCTTTGAAATGTGAGTAATAGTGAATAGCAGGCACATGAGTGCTTTGCCACCTAGTTCTCGATCCAGAATTCTGAAGCATCAAAGGTCCACATAGAAAGGAAAGCCAATATAATGATTATATATTATTATTATTATTAATTTTGTCAATATTTTAAGGCATAATTTAGAGAAAACAAATTATTTAGCATGCATTATTTACAAGTGTTAGTTTTGAATTTTTTGTATACTTTTGTTATAGGTTGCTTATATCATTACAATAGAGGGAAAACCATATTTTGTCCATCTCAAAAAGCAGTAAGTAATTATTTTGTCTTTTCAAATTTTACTTCTTTGGTTTCTTGAGTTTTAAAAGTAGTTATGAATAGAATTATTTCAATTCAAACATATTGATACCTGTTGTTTGCTGGGTATTGGGCAAAGTCCTAGGCAAACAAAAGAAAATAAAATATGTTACACAGTTAAAGGATTCATAATACAGGAAGATACATTTAGACAGATTAATAGAAATACAGAGAATTTTGTTATAATATGATATTTTAATAAAAACGTAAATATTATTCCTTGGAAATCAGGGAAGACTCTTAGGGGAGAGGGGAGAGATGACTTGCATCTTGAGGGGAGATATATAGTTAGCTATGTAAAGAAGAGCAATCGGGCAAGGGGACATTCTTTTTAAAGAGAAAATTATGTTTAAAACAATGGAGGTGTGAGAGAGTGGCTTCTCTGTGCAAAAAGTCAATGTAGATTACTAAAAGAAATATTTTCTGAAGGACAAAGGTAAAAGATTTCAGAAAGGTAGCAGGACTGAGGTGGTAGATGATCTATAATGCCATGGTAAGGATATTGGGAACCAAAAATGATTTTAAGCATGTACTTACATAATCACATCAAGTCTTGTAGGCTGTTTTTGAGGCAAAAGCAGAGGTAGGGTGACCCATTTATGACTATATAATAGTTAAGGTGAGTAATGATAGTGGTTTGAACAATGGTATCAGTAATAGCACTAGAAAGAAAAATTCAAGACAAATCTGGTAGATTGGGAAACAGCAAAGAATCTCAGATAATGTAACTGTTGCTCAAGAAAATGGATAAGTTAGAGGATAATTAACTGAGGAATATGAACAAGGGAGATATTTGTGTGAGGAAGAGGTAAGTTTGATTTTCAGTGCCTGTAAGATACCCAAGTGAGCTTTTTCCCTGGATAGATGAATGTAGGAATTTGAATCTCTGATTATACTCCGTGGGAATATAGGGATATAGATTTAACAATGGGGATATAGATTTATAGTAAGCAGAAGCTTGGCTATAATTTTTCTTTAAAAAATGAGCACTCACATGTGGGGTGCTTATAAGAAGATTAGTGGCTAAAAATTGAATCTCAAGAGAGAGCAATATTTCTGGGATAGTGAGAACAAAAACAATAGCCAACATGGAAGATTAAGCTGGAGGGGTCAGAGAGGTAGGAAAAGAAGGAGAAAAATGAAGTTGTTATAGATGAAGTGATTGGACTGCATGGTTACTGTTTTTAAGCAGAAGCTAGAAGTCCAGTGTAGAAATGATTTTTTTTTGAGACAGAGTCTCACTGTGTTGCCCGGACTAGAGTGCCGTGGTGTCGTCCTAGCTCACAGCAACCTCAAACTCCTGGGCTCAAGCAATCTTCCTGCCTCAGCCTCCCGAGTAGCTGGGAGTACAGGCATGTGCCACCATGCCCGGCTAATTTTTTCTGTATATTTTTAGTTGTCCAATTAATTTCTTTCTAATTCTAGTAGAGACGGGGTCTTGCTCTTGCTCAGGCTGATTTCGAACTCCTGAGCTCAAATGATCCGCCCACCTCGGCCTCCCAGAGTGCTAGGATTGCAGGCGTGAGCCACCGCGCCCGGCCTAGAAATGATTTTTTAAAATGTCTTTTGGATTTGACATTCTGATTGTTATGGATGTCTTCCAGAGAAATTTCAGGCTGAATAAGAATTGAGAAAGTCGAGGAAATGTATGTAGATAACTCTTTAAATAAAATCTTTTGAGAATGGAAAAAATACAGAGAATAGCAATGGTAGGACACAGGGTCAAGGGAGAAGTTATTTAGGATATTAACCACTTGATAATAACTTTTCAGATAGCATCAGGATAAAAAGCCAATAGTTTGAAATTATAAGAGAGAAAAAAGTATGTATCTTCAGTATATGGCGCAAGATGGGATCCGTAGCACCACCAGCATAAAGTTTGCTCTAAATAAAAGAACGCATCCTCTGGAAATAAAGAGTGAGGATGGTAACACGTGATCTGAGAGTGAAGGAACATGAGGGTTATGTGTGAGTGGTGTCAAGTTTTTGAATAGTTACTGAGGAAAATAAAAGAAGAGTCTAATCAAGGTTATTGAGAAGAACTTGGCATTTAGCGAAGCTTAATGAATATGAATTTGTAGTGAGTCCATGCAAATATTTTGTCCTAACCTTACATTTTACTTTTGAGACTGAAGTATAAAATCTGAAATCAATAAGTGATAAAGACAAAGATTTGAAAATTCTATGCTGGAAGTAGGGACCTATGTTATTTCACTTTGATATCTCTAGCAATTTGAGTTGTTCACTAACACCCATTTTAGTATTGCATGTCACTCTAATCAAAATGCCTCCCATGGTACCTAATATAGTATAAGTGATGGAAACATTTGAAAAATAGGATATATCAGGATGATTGGCACTACTTTAAATTGCTCGGTAAAAAGGAAATTTGTATTTGAAGAATAATTTTTTTCTACACTTTCTATTCCATAACTTGAGCATGCTTTTTTTGATTTTTACCTAGGTCATTTTTATCTTCAACTTCTGTTATTTATTCTTATGACCAAAATGACGTTCAACATTCTAAACCTTTGTTAGCTCAGGTAAGCCATGTCATTTTTTAATTACAGACTTGTTACTCTAGATTTATTTAAAAAGACAAATATTCTGTAATTACTAGAATATTATTTTACACATTCACTGAAATTGAATAACCTGGGCTGGTGCTTATTTCTACCTAATATAAATTCATTGAGTAATTGCCAATCATATTAAAGTACAAAGGTAGCTAAAGTAATAAATATCAATGATACATCTGGTGTGTTAATTTAAAAATATTACCCATTTGTTTTTCATTGTGTTTTATTTTTTCAGATGGATTGCAATTATAATGGATATGTTGCGGGTTTTCCAAATTCTCTTGTGACACTCAACACTTGTTCAGGACTCAGGTTGTAGGCTATTTAAAGATATTCAATTTGCCAATATTATATCCTGCTATTCTATGAATTAATTCCCCGTATATCTTTTCTAATTCTGTCATCACCTTTGTTACTTCAGTTCCCTAAGGACTGAACCAGAACTGCTAATAAAAGAGGGTTGATCACCCTGGCAGCATCGGTTCCTGATGGAAGGCTACTTATTGATACTGACAGGATCTGCTGCTTGAGGATATGAACAGTCTTGAGTGTAGGGCGAGTTGATTGGTCTCTCCATACTTTTTTCATTTGCTCAAATTCTCTTTTTGTCTGCTTTCTTAATTTCCTGGAATGATTCACAATTGTAGAATGCCTAAAACTAATAGACAGTGGCTCTGCACTCAGTCACTTTTAGATATGTGGTACCTTCAATTCAGCTCACACAAACAAATGATTTAGGACATTAACACATTAACTGCCATGTGAGTTGTATTTAACTCATGTTAGTTTTGAGCCTGGGGCCTTGTGAAGCATATGTAACTCACGTGTCTCTTCACCCTGGAAGCCACATGAACTATTTTTCAAGTTGCGTATAACTCACGCAGCACAGAAAACAATAAAAAATAACAAATTTTTCATTAAATTAGAAAGAATCATTTTGTTTTTGAAGTTTTTATTCTATTTTTGTAATAAAACACCATGGCCCCCCCGGAAAAAATTTTTTTGTAGCCTTGCAGTCAATATATTAAACAGGTTAAGAGCCCTTCCTATTGTGCAAATTTTCTAAGTCAGCCTGTAGAATCTGTAGGCACTCTTTTCCTCAGTCTTACATCTCTTCTCTTTGATACCCTTAACTCTCCTCTGGCACTTAACATATTGACTGCCACACTAGAAAAACATTTTTTTTTCCCTGGGGCCACAGTGTTTTATTACAAAAATAGAATAAGAACTTCGAAAACAAAACGATCCTTTCTAATTTAGCGAAAAATTAGTTATTTTTTGTTGTTTTCTGTGCATGATTTATATGCAATTAAAATGTCAGTATTAATTGTAACAATAAGAACATCAACAAGTAAGATTTTCATGAACCAAATGCAGTTACATATGCTTCGCAAGGCCCTGGGCTCAAAACTAGCCTAAGTCAAATACAACGCACATGGCAGTTAATACGTTCGGCACACAGATCCGTTTCACTGCCATGTTTTCTTTAAAATAATAATAAAAACAAAAGATTTGTAATATAAGGCATTATGCATCCTGTGCTATAGTGGTCTAGTTCTGGGGTAACAGACCTCAAAGAACAAAGAGTAAAGTAGAAAAACTAGGTGACTTTAAATCTTAAAAAAAAATTCTGGCCAAATTTCTCATTATAATATTAGCTTATAGTTTTGGTAGAATCATTTCAGACTTGTTTTGGTTATTTTGCATTCAGGGGAATGGTGCAGTTTAAAAACACCTCATATGGAATCGAACCATTGGAGGCTCTATCAGGATTTGTGCACATGATTTATGAAGAAAAAAGTGATAACACTAATATTCCTCTCTTAGGAGACAATGACACTTCTGTTTGGTTTCATGATTCACCGTATCAAGTCAGAAAAAGTCCACAAGTAAGGGTTCGCTTTATTTTAACTTATTCAGTATAATTTCGTGAAATAAAAAATACTTTCATAGCCAAGTTTCATTTGGTGACTTGCAAATCTTAAAATTATTTTACTTTTTAATGAAGGCCCTGCATGACTTTTAAAATGGCTAGAGAATGAATTTATGGTCATTGTTATGCTTGCTGTTAGATGAAAGTTTAGCAAAAACTTAATCTTGTTAATGGGGAGATGTGAATATAGGATTAAAAGAAACTAAAACATTAATTTTCACATGTGAGCAATTAGATAATTAATGGAAAATATTCCTTTTAGTCAGATAATTTAGGTGAAAAATTCTGTAATCTAGATTTCTCAGTTTTTATTTCATGAGAATTAAAAAATGGATAATATCAGTGGCTTACATAGGTACATGTAAAACAAAGAGATGAATTTTACTTCCACAAAGACCTATAAACTCCCATAAATAACACACCTGGCTCTAGTGTACTGCCATTGATTGTAAACTTTAGTAGTATTTTTCTCAACTATGTTATTTACCATAATTAAGTTCTTAATAATCTGCCTCCATGAAAGATTAATATGAAAATTATCACAAGGTGAAGAAAAACAAAGCTTTATGTTATAACTTAAAATTTCTAGTTTCAATTACTACAAAAATAAAAGATATCTTTTATCTTTTCTATCTGTCTTTTATCTTATCTATCTTGGGAAGTTTAATTGAAAATTCTTACTAATCAGGACATTTTTTTGAACTGGAATCTTCTGAATAGTATTTAAATTATGTAATCAGTACCAACACAGTTTATCTCTGAATATAATTTTAGAAGAAGATAAATTTTTGTAAATTCCTCAGGATTCACGTTGTGTTGTTTTTCAGAGAACTGAATTTACGAAGTTATTCCCTCGATATCTTGAAATGCATATTATTGTGGATAAAGATCTGGTAGGTCCCATTTTATGCATTGTTATTTTAAAATTATTTAACATTTGTCTTTAGATTTCATGATGCAGTGAAAATGTTCAACTATTTTATTTTGCATGTGCAGTTAGCACATTCTTACAAGTTGTGAACAAACCAAGTTTTTGTTGATTTGTTTATTTTGTATATAGGGTTAAGTCACTTCTGTACAGTGAAGCATCTTAATTTCTTAAAGCTTGTTGACTGTTTTTCTTTTTTCAAAATAACTGCATCCTTGGCGAAACAATAGATTACAACTCTCTCAAACCCTCAAGCCCCACATACAATAACAGTATTTAATCGCCTCAGCATAATAGGAAGGGTAGTATGCAAAACAAATATACCACTTCTTTCAAGTAAAGGGAGGAAACATTTATCACCTGTTTTCTTCTCAGATCTAGGTGAATGAAACAAAAAGAAAAAACATGAACAAAATTCTCATATTGAGAATTTGTGGCTATACTTTTGATCTTACACGGACTTAGGCTTTGCATGTATATTATATACATGGTTAGGATTCTGATCTGTGAAGCTACATTTGTCCCACTTTGGTAAGAACTGAGGGCACGTGGTGAAGTAAATTGTATTTATCTCTGGAGGAATGCAACTTCAAGCAGGATATCTCAAGATTCCTACAGATTAGTATCAGCCATACATATATGAGCTCACAGTCCATAAGGAAATAAGCCACCATGAACGATGGTTAGCAAAACAAAAAATAATAGTTTTAGATCTACAAAACCTTCAGATACAAAATTTTATAATATATATTCCAATCAGTAGCACGACAGAATGACTATCATTAACAGTAATTTGTTGTATTTTTTATTTTATTTTTACTTTTTTGTGACAGACTCTCGCTCTGTTGCCCAGGCTAGAGAGCAGTGACATCACCATAGTTCACTGCAACCTCGAACTTGTGGACTCAAGCGATCCTTTTTCCTTAGGCCCCTAAGTAGTTGGGACTACAGGCATGTGCCACCATGCCTGGATAAGTTTTCTATTTTTTTTATAGAGACGAGATCTTGCTGTTGCTCACACTGGTCTCGAACTCCTGGTCGCAAGCCATTCTCCTGCCTTGGCCTCCCAAAGTGTTGGAATTATAGGTGTGAGCCACTGTGCCCAGCCTGTTGTATATTTTAAAGTAACTGAAGAGTGGAACTGGAATGTTCCCAGCACAAAGAAATGATAAATTCTTGGGGTGATGAATACCCCAGTTACCTTGATTTCATCATAACATATGGTATGCCTGTACCAAACATCACATATATCCCATAAATATATACAATTATTATGTACCCATAATAATTAGAAATAAAACATTTTTAAAAAGTAAAAATATTTTCCCCTGAAGGAATCTGTCGGTTTCAGAAGAGATGAATATGAGGCAGGAGAGCTGAACTAAATGTTGGGAGGAATAACAAAAATTGAAGTTTGTGGCACACTAAAGAGTTGGAGGCATTTTAATATAGTTAAGTTTACCAAGTACGAAGGCAGCACATACCCAGAAATCATAATTCTATAAAATTTCAAAATCAATTAGGAGAAAAAAGCAGAATTTTAAGCATGATCAAAGAAAAAAGTCAATAAAGAAAAAAAATCAGTATACACTTAGCATTTGTCTCATAAATGTGGGACAAATTTAAAAGCTAAGGTTAAGATAAAACATTTAAGCTTAAATATATATGTAATTATATTAGATGTAGGGGGGACTAAGTCCTGCAATTAAAAACCAAAGATAAAGATGAATTAAAAGCAAAAACAATGATCATCATACAAAACAGGCGCACACATTTTGCTTATAATTGACATCTAAAATGTGGTACATAAATAATGAAATTGAAAGAATAGAAAAATATACCATATAAACAGAAATTTTTAAAAACTGATATAGGTAGATTAATATCAAAGTTATTTTTGTAGACTTGAGGATAAGTATAAGTTACCTATTGTTGAATAGCAAACCACTCCAAAATTTAGTGGTTTAAAACAATAGCCATTTATTTATTTGGTTGGAAGCCCAGAGACCTTTTTGCATTTTTATCAATCCCAGGCCCTTTTAGTCTAAGTTGGTGGTTTTTTATTGAAACAACTATCTTAAAATTTTGTGGGCTTTTTTTTCTTTTCTTTTTTTAAATTTCTTTTTAACCATTTTTTCCTCACAGAGAAAATGTTTTATTATCATTTCAAAGGCATAGGAATACACTTAAGGAGATATCAGCTATTTCATTAAAACAAAATACACATTGCTATGAGGTTACCAGTGGCAGGTATGATGATTAACTGTGGCCTTGGTGCAGTTCAGTGGAGAGCTTGCTAGGGAAGGTCCTCTAGTTCCCTTTCCGGAAATAGCCCTCTAGTAAGGAATTATCCATTGCTTTGTTTTCCAGCAAAGGGATGCAGAGTTTATTGTGTTTAATAATGAATTAGATTGTAGCAATTACAATTGCATGGTTTGAAGTCAAAAAGATCTGGGATTGGATGCTAGTTTTGCTCATTAGAACTATGTAATCATTTTCATTGTGTATGTACTTTTATTTTTATTGTGAAAATCATAACATTAAATTCACCATCTTAACCATTTTTAACTGTACAACCCAGTAGTGTTAAGTATACACATTGTTGTGCAATGAAGCTCTAGTTTTTTTCATCTTGAAAATTGATTCTCTCTCCATTAAGCATTAATTCCCTTTTCCCTCTCCCACTTAGCCCTTGGAAGCCACCTTTCTACTTTCTGTTTCTATGATTTTGACTACTTTAGATACTTCATAGGAATGGAATCAAACAGTATTTGTCTTTTTGTGGCTGGCTCATTTAGCTAGCATAATGTCCTTGAGGTTCATTCGTGTTATAGCATGTGACAGTATTTCCTTCTCTTTTCAGGCTACATAATACTCCACTGTATGTATATGTCACATTTATTTATTCATCTATTGATGGACATTTGGGTTGCTTCCATTTTGTGACTGTTATTAATTATGCTGCTGTGAACATGGTGTGCAAACATCTCTTTGAGAATGTGCTTTGAATTCTTTTGGTTATGTACCCAGCAGTGGAATTCCTGGATCATATGGTAATTCTATTTTTAATTTTTAGAGGAACAGCCATATTGTTTTCCATAATGGTTGCACCATTTTACATTTCTACCAGTAGTGTACAGAGCTTCCAATTTCTCCATTTCCTCTCTACCACTTGCTATTTTCTGTTATTTTGATAGCAGCTATACTAATGCGATGAGGTGATATCTCATTGTGGTTTTCATCTGCATTTCTTTAACCTTGCATTTTTTAAAAATTAGTGATATGTTCACATGCCTCTTGGCTATTTGTATATATTCTTTGAAGAATCTACTACTCAAATCTTTTGTCTATTTTTTTATTGGCTTATTTGTCTTCTTGTCGAGTTGTAGAAGCTCCTTATATATTTTATATTTTAACCCCTTATCAGATATATGATTTGCAAATATTTTTTCCATTCTATAGTTTGCTTTTTTATTTTGTTCATTATGTCCTTTGATGCCCAAAGTTTTTAAGTTTGAAATAGTCCCATCTGTCTATTTTTGCTTTTGTTGACTGTGCTTTTGGTATCATATATAAGAAATAATTGTCGGCTGGGCATGGTGGCTCACATCTGTAATCCTAGCACTCTGGAAGGCCGAGGCGAGCGGATCTTTTGAGCTCAGGAGTTCGAGACCAGCCTGAGCAAGAGCGAGACTCCATCTCTACTAAAAATAGAAAGAAATCATCTGGACAACTAAAAATATATAAAAAAAATTAGCCGGGCATAGTGGCGCATGCCTGTAGTCCCAGCTACTCAGGAGGCTGAGACAGAAGGATCGCTTGAGCCCAGGAGTGTGAGGTTGCTGTGAGCTAGGTTGACGCCACGGCACTCACTCTAGCCAGGGCAACAGAGTGAGACTCTGGCTCAAAAAAAAAAAAAGAAGAAATAATTGTCAAATACAAGTCCTGAAGCTTTTCCCCTAACTTTTTTCTAAAAAAGTTTCTTCTAAAAGTTTCATAGTTTTAGGTCTTATGTTTAGGTCTTTAATCCATTTGAGTTAATTTTTATACATGGTGTAAGTTGAATCTAACTTCATTCTTTGCATGTGGGTTTCCAGTTTTCCTAGCACCGTTTGTTGAAAAGAGTGTCCTTTCTGGTGTAGTATTAGCACGTTTGTTGAAGATCATTTGGTCATATGGGCAAGCATTTATTTCTAGGCTCTCTATTCTGTTCCCTTGGTCTACATATTTGGCTTTATGCCAGTACCGTGCTGTCTTGATTACTGTTTCTTTTTTTTTTTTTTTTTTTTTGAGACAGAGTCTCACTGTGTTGCCTGGGCTACAGTGCCGTGGCATCAGCCTAGCTCACAGCAACCTCAAACTCCTGGGCTCAAGCAATCCTTCTGCCTCAGCCTCCCAAGTAGCTGGGACTACAGGCATGCACCACCATGCCCAGCTAATTTTTTCTATATATTTTTAGCTGTCTGATTAATTTCTTTC
>CAUYSK010007656.1:0-102119 GCA_963575035.1 Avahi laniger | reverse complement strand
TCTAATTCATCTTCACTGATCAACCCTACAATGATCAAACCCTTCACTGATCAAATCCCCTTAAAAGGTGATTATTTATTTATTTATTTATTTATTTATTTATATTTAATAGACTTTTATTTTTCAGAGCAGTGTTAGATTCACAGCGAAATTGAGCTGAAAGTACAGAAAAATCCCTTATATTCCCTACTTCCACACATGCACAACCTCCTCCACTATCAACATCTAGCACCAAAGGGGTACCTTTGTTATAATTCATGAACCTGCACTGACATATCATTACACCCAAATTCCATAGGTTACCATATTGGTGTTGTACATTCTATAGGCTTCGACAAATCCTAACAATCATAATAATGTATCCATCACTATAGTATCAAACTGAATATTTTAACTGCCCCCCAAATCCAATCCTTTGTCCTCTGCCTATTCTTCCTTCCCTTCCCACCAACCCCTGCCAACCATTGATATTTTCTTTACCATTAGTTTCTTCTTCACAATGTCATATAATTAGAATTAGGTTTCAGATTGGCTTCTTTCATTTAATCATATGCATTTAAGATCCCTCTGTGTCTTTTCATGGTCTGATGGCTCCTTTCTTTTTAATGCTGAATAATATTCCATTGTCTGGATATATCACAATTTATTCAGAATCTATCAGAACCACGGAATCTTCAATTCACCAACCAAAGGGCATCTTGGTGGCTTCCGAATTTTGGCAATTATGAATAAAGCCGTCATAAACTGTGTGTAATTTTTTGTTGATCATTTATTGAACCAACTCATATATAATGAGTGGCTACACTTTGTCAAGCACTATGGTAGTTATCGGAATGCATGTGGCATCTGCTGTAATACCAGCATAACCCTTGAGAAGACAATGAGAACTATGGAACCTCCACATAAAGACAGCCATAATAATAATAACAAAAACAATAAATACAACAACATTTATAACATTAGTGTATAGTATATCTGTGTACCAGATGCCCTGCTAAGGACTTGACATGCACACAATGTTTGATTCCATTACATGGCACTCTGAAAACTTATAATGTCTGTTCATAGTTTTCCAAGGGAAAAGATTGAAACAAAAGAAATAAATCAACGTTACAAATACCACTGAGAAGTCAAAAAAGAAAAGTACTGAAAATTTTTCTATTGAATTTTGTAATTGGAAGTTTATTAGTAAACATATGAAGAATGCTTACATGGAGAGCGGATAACAAAAGGCTGGCTGTAGCAGGTTTAGGAGTGAAATGGAAAAGTAACTGTCATAAGAATCTCATAATAAAATAATTGCAATAAAAATGATAAGAGCAATAAAAATTTATTGAATATGTACTATTTTCCAGGAACTGTTTCTGTATGTCACATATTATTTTAATCATTTTACATCTAATGAGTGATTCAATCCTCACAATAAAGCTATAGAGAAGAATTATCATTATCCTCAATTTATAGATGAGAAAACAACACTGAAGAACAAAGAGGGTGAATAAAACAATTAATACTAGCTGAAGTTAGGATATAAACTCAGACAGTTAGTTCAAGAGCCTCTTGTCCACTTTGCTGTGCTACTTGGCTTTTGGTAATGAACATCCTGAGGTGAAAATTGCTCCTATTATTTCATGGACATCGTAATAGAGTCAATTTGAGCATTATCTTCCAGCCCAATTCCATTGTAATTTTTGTCTCACCTTTTCAACATTTCAAATAATTGTTTCTGCTACCTCACTCAACACCTCACGAATGCTCCAAAGCAATTCCACACTACTTTATTTCAGGCCATTTTTCTGCACCATATATAGAATATATAATCTGATGACATTGTTTTTGTTGGCACTATTATAATAACTAACAGCAGTACTACTGAAATTATCCAACAGCAATGTCCCTTTGATGTTTTAAAAACAAATATTCTATTGACAGAATACAAGTGGGCCTATTTCGTGGTGAATGTCTCTATGAAAAGATTACTTTTCTTTGAATCGTGCTTCGCAAACATGAAATTGCACAGTGTAGTGGCCAGCACAAACTTGGAGTCAGATCTACCCAAAGCTATCACTTCCTGTGTAAGGGATTTCGGATAGGGTATACCCAATTTAATGACTCTTACTTCTGTTTTTAAATATATCCCATGCATACTTCATAAGGAGAGCTGTAAATCTTTTAAAAATGTAAATCTTTAAGAAGAGGATTTACAGCTTTTTACAGGGTTGAATTTGTATTAAGTGGAATTATATTAAATGGACTTAAATAAATGTGCCTTATCTCTGCTTTCTATAGAGAGCATTTGTGGACATCACCTCAGTGGATCAATACAACAGCCTCGTAAGCTGAGTCCCATTGTACAGATGAAGTTATCGAAGATCAGAGAAGTTAAGTGACTTGCTACAACTTGGAAGCTGGGAGTCCAGGGAACTAGAATCTAACCCTGAATGACTCTTAAAGTGAACAACACCAGAGTGAGATTCAAATGTATTAGAAGTCTCTGAAAAACGAAAGAAAAAACAAACTCTTTCTCTTTCTCTCTCTCTCACACACACTCACACTCTCTCTCTCTCTCTACATATATATATATTCATATTCAAAACATTCAATTGTATTAATCTTGATTTCATTATATTTATATAAACACATTTAATTCTTTCTATAAGTGTATTTCTGTGCCTACTCTGAAAATCCATTTTAAAAGATCTGAATAATTCAAACTTGTTTCTGCAAATTACACTTCTCTAAACTGCACTTATAAAATGTTTTGCAGAAGAAATAGCCCAATTATCTTTTCTTTTACTTGAATACTTATGTCATATAGTGTTTCTTACAATGTGCTGGTTCTTTCATGTATTTGAAGATTAATATTAACAAGGCAGTCTCAAATGTGCTTTGCGACTCTACACCCTTAATTGTTGATTTGTCTTCACTTGAATAGTCGCAAAGGATTTTTCTTCTTTAGTTTTCATGTTCATTACTGGCCACTGAAACAAATAGATTTTACTTTATTTAAATAAAGGAGAATTCTGGTATTTTGAGGTTTTGCATATTCATTTTATGATGCTCAAACACCTTTCTTTATTGGGTAATATATTCTAGTTTTTGCTGTTTCTCATTACTTAAGGGAAGAACTTTCATTTGCTAAGATAGAGAAAATGTTTATAGATGCAATAGATGTCATAATCATAAGGTTGCCTTAAAACAAAATAAATTCCGCCCAGAGATACATAAACACTTCATTAATATTACAATTATGTACAGTTTTCATACCCAAAAAATTATCTAGATAAAAATGCAGTCATCTTAATTAGCTATGTTATCAATTTACATTAACCACATTATAGTTGCATAAATAGATGGAACCAAATCTTTGACTCATTTCTGGTGTGAAAGGCTTAGAAGTATCTCACACTTGAAGGAAAATAATAAACACTGAAGAATTATTCCCTAAATATTTTTCTCACTTTATACCACCCTTATTTTTAAAGGGCTTTAATTTTTTTTATTTAATTGTCTGAATATCTTGAATTATTCAAATAACATATTTTCTGCATTTTTGTCTTTCTATATAGTGTGCATTAAAGAGAGCTATTTCATGGTCACTCTTACCAAAAATGTTAATTCAGCTACGTTCTTTCCCAGCAGTATTTTCCTAGCAGTATTTTCTCCTGGATAGTTTACTAGGGAAAACACTTTCTTTCAGATAAATGTGTTTATGCATGACTCCCAGCAGGATTTTTGGAGAGTACATACTAGTTTCTATTTCAAGAAGGGAACTGATTTAATAGGAGGTGTCATGTTTAAACTTTAAAATTCTTTTAAATTATTAAGATCTGGTTGACACTGACTGATTTTCACATTGGGCCCTATACTATCACAGTGACATAAAGTTCTGTTTTCAAGAGAATTCTGTTTCATGTAAAGAACCACTAATAGTCTTTGTAAAGATAGAAAAAGGAACTATCTCTGGGTAAAAAACAAAAACAAAAACAAAAAACAGAAAAATTTTTATAGATGTAATAGAAGTAAAAATATCTGGGGGAGACTGGGGGACAGGGAACAATTAGGAAATGGTAGTCTCTGAACTCACGGTCTAGTGGACGAGTGCAAGCTGAACCTTAGCTCTATTCGTTCCCTCATCCAGGTGCCTTTGTGCAGTGATCAACCTGTACAACTACACAGAGACTTTCAAAATCATATTACTTTGTTGCAAATGCCTGTATCAAAACCAGAAAAATGACAGATTTTGTTGTTATAAAACATATAATGTTGATTCAAAGTATTCCTTTAAAAAAAAAAACAGTTTCATTGCAGGCCACCCCCAATATATGATCAGACTATATTTTCAAATGTTATTTGTAAGGTCACATTTTCCCACATAAACAATGTTGTGCACCATTATCAGAATTATGTTCAATTGTAGGTCCAATATTACTCATTGTGTCACCCTCGGCAAGTTACTTTATATCTGTGATCTTCTGTCTCCTGCAAGAATGGAATCATGGTAACCACATAGGATTATTTTGAAGGTTAACTGAACAGAGTTGGTAAACTACCTAGCACATTGTCTGATGTATAAGGCAGAGACAGAGCCAGGTTCTAATAAAATCAGGAGGCTTACTTGGGAAAATGGGTTCTTGGAAGTACCTTTTCTTTTGTACTCTGACAAAAATATAATTTGCTGTTGCCATTGTAATGCTCATGTCAACTAAGCACAATTCTCTTTAATATGTATTTAATATGTATCTTCTGAAGTTAGACTCTCAACAAATGGCTTTACTATTAACAAGAAGGAAGACATAAGTACATGCAAAAAAAATTTTAACAGCATTTTTTTCTGTATTACTTTTTACATCCCTTTCTAACTTCCTTATTCCCTTTTCCCCAACTCTCAAGATGTCCAGAGCCCTCTTGCTACTTCAATAGTCTCACTAAAAAGTCCCTCCACAAAGTCTGAACTAATCTCTAGTTTCAAATTATCTCCTTCACTCTTTGTCTCACCCCAATAGAAGCCCTCATTATTTCAAACAGTTGGTTTCAACTAGATATTACGAAGAAATTTTTTTATTGAACTGACTTATGTGACTGTGTGAATAACTCTTAGCTCCTTAATCATATGCGTGGTTACATTAGAAAGAGAAGGAAGAAGTACACATAGACATTTTTAATTGATAGATTTTCAGAGACTTAAAATTCAACAAAGAGAAAATACGCATACAATGTCAGAGAAAAATCTTGGATGAGGGAGAGGAGAAGTCTTACCTTTAATCAAGACAGGAAATCTGTCCCGCCCTAGAGTTAGCCTCTTAAATACTTTGTACTTTTCAAATTAAGAATAATAATAATAATCTATTTCTAAATTTTCAGCTTTTCTTTACAGCTCTGAGTGTTTGTTTTTTTTTACATACTGACTCCCACTGAGCAGCCCCAGGAATTTCCAGAGAAAAAGGGAAAAGATAGGCAAGACAAGAGCCATTTGTGTGCCTGTGTTGTTTGCAAAGTAGGTGTTTTTATTCCAAGAAACCCTGCTCAAAAGCTATGTTCAATGACACTATAATATACCCAGGAGCAGGTTATGTTATATAAAGCAAAGGCACCATCTAGTATCTCTGGATTCACAGAGAATATGTAACATTTCTTTAAGCTGCTCACTTACACATTCCCAGTTGCTGGAAAACTTACTGATGCTCCCACCGTAACCCTAGCCCCATCTAAAATGACCATTCTGGGATTTTGCCAGAAAAAAGAAATTAAACACATGGATATGATAATCAATTAGTAGGAATGATTCATGAATTTGGTAGAGATACAAAAAAGAATAATTGATGCTATAAAACTGTGGTCAGTGGACGTTATTAATAACTCACACTCAATTGGATTAGCAAATTGCCTTTCAATAGGAATCTCAACTAAAAGAGGAAATGTCATTGAATATGACTACAGTCTAATAGTTGCTTTCTTAATTTTTTTCCTCTGAAGAGCAGCTATACCAGCGAATTGTTGAAGCCCCATTAATTTGCTCTGCCAAATGTGCATCCTCAACCATCTAATCCAAAAATATTCAATTGGTTAAAAAAAAAAAAAAAGACTTGTAACAGACTGGCATTTTGAGCTGGTGTACAAAGGTGAATGGATTACAGCAATTCGTTTAAATTTCCTGGTTCCATGTGCATGTTAATAATGACTCAGAAGCCCTCTGTGATACTCACAGTGTGTCAATCACATTGGGCTTCCTTCACTGAGTTCCGGGAGCAAGGCAGCTTTGCAAGGCTGGGCCACTGCACAGGGGAAGCTTTGTGAGTGCCTGGACTCCTCTGCTGGCCACCTGCTCTTCCTCTCCTTGGCTTCCACATAAGTCGCTTATTCCAGGGATGCTGGCACGTGCTCAGTACCATTTAGGACAAGATTAATACTGTGAGCTGACACAGCTTTCCTGGCAGCCTCTGTCTTGTCTTTTCTCTCACACACTCCACTTACTTCCTATAATGTCTAATATCACTGCTCACATCACGGGGGGAAAAAAATCTTTCTTTCTGTCTTCATGCAATCCTTCAGCTGAAAATTGCACAGTTACTGAAAGTTTCATCATTTTTGAGATACATACTATAATAAATAAATTCTGACAAGATGGACCCAAGAGGGATTTAGCAATAACGTGGGGGAGAAAATACCCTGAAACTCAGAAGTCTATTTTTCCTGGCCCCAAATACTCACTGTACTTTATCATTCTATAAAATGTTAGATTCTTAATTTGGCAGACTGGTCTTTTAATAAAAGGAATATTTCGTTTACTAGACTATTTTAACCTGTGGAAACTCAAGGTGAAAATGTTATCAGTAACGCAAGTGGTTGTGGCATTTGACTAGAAATTATTTATAGCTATTTATAGGAAGAGCCTATATCGACCGTGTCCAGTTGTCCAATAGCTTACAACAAGTTATCACTATCAAAGGAAACAGTTGGCTGTAGAGACATGACAAACATCTTGTTATTGATTCTCTACTAAAAAGGGTATTACAAATTAAACAAACACAAAGCTGATGGACAGCTAATTGGAAAGAAGTAAGAAAGACAAAATCATTTAGTAGTCATTGTCTCACGTGGGGAAAATGGCAGACACTGATGTTGGGCTAATTTTTGGTTCAGTGAACATTTGCTCAGCTCAGAGGAGCATAAAAAAAGGAAGAGCTTCCTCACTGACAAATAATAGAAATTCATCCAGCAACCCCAGCTATTCATGGGGAGCTTTTAAAAAATATTCCTCTCCCCAAAATTCATATTTAATTGGAAAATGCTCCCTTTAGTGGGACTTAGATATAAAAACTTTTAAAACGGCCCTCAGAAGATGCTTATGTGTAGCTAAGATTGAGAACTAAAGATTTAGGCCATTCACTGGGCCTTTGCACGGGCTTTTAATAATTGTTTCAATTGGTAGATACTCATTCGTGCAAAACTTCTCAATCAAATATTGGTGATAGATATTTGTTAAATGAATGAATGAATGAACAAGTGAATGAAGGCATTACTCGAAGAACTTAAAAAAAAAAACACTTAACATATGGCATCCTTCTTAAATTGGCTGCACAGATATGACAGTATTCTCTGTGCAGATTTAAGGCAACCAAAAATTTAGGTCATGTAAATTAGAGAACTAATATTCTCAGATTTCTCTGAGATTTTCCTTTCAATGTATAAGTTAAAAACAGGAATGAATGCAAGTTGCACTATTCCAGGAAATTGCCTTCTCAATCCTGTAATCTTTTTTTGGTAAAAAGCCTTGATTACGTTATCCTTCCCAAAATATAAGGTTCCCATTGCAATAGCTCTAGCAGAATTGCTATGTAGGATAGTAGATGTTCAAATCCTTTTCTTCCCCATGGTACACATCCACATGTTTCACCTATAATGCAGGTTTCTATACATCATTTTAACAAAAGTTTATCCAAAAGCAAAGAACTAACCCCAAGAGGAAATACTTTCTAATTTATATAGTGAATTCGTAAATTTTGTTTGTATTTCTCTGCACATACATCATCCTCTGCAATGGTAATTTTTAAATCCACATTTTATATATTCTTTAAAAACATTTTTTAGGGATGCTGGAGACACAACTATGAATTACCTAGCAAAAGGCCTTACTTTCAGGAAAATCACATTTAACTGGGAGAGACAGATAATAAGCTAACCACCAACAAATGAATAAAATAATCTAAAGAAAATCTAAAAAATAATCTAATTTTGAATGTGGTATTCCTTTCTCCAATGGAATGACAAAGCATTACATTTTTAACATATATATTCTTTCCTTTTTCGGGACTGTTTAACAAAACTCATTTTACCATAATGTCTTTCTTGTTAGATTTTTAAATTTAATTTCAAGGAGCATATATTATCTCATTACTCAAAGATTACTTTCATTCTAAAAGGATACAAGTTGAACAAAACTAAATTTTTGTAAATCATTGCAACTCTAAGAATCAGCTGGTTTCTCTACCCCTTTCAGAAGCCCTATCTATCTCTTTTCTCCATATGTCTACCCTCATTCAAAAAACCAAAATTAATCCAAAATATATTTACACCCTAATTAATCCAAAATATATTTATTGGGTAGATATTATATGCAAAGCACTACACTATGTGCTAAACAAGGTATGGCCTCTACCTACATAGACTTGGCAGTTCACCAGGGAAGAGAAGTAACCATAAAAAGAAATACACACTATCAAAATGTGGCCAGTACAGTGTAACAGGGGCAGCTGCTATAGACTGGGCATGAGGGAAGGACCCTTTAAGAAAATGCTCTTTGAAAATTAAAAGATGGCTGGATAGAAGAATGCTCCAGAATGGTCCTAAAGTGAAATAGACCTTAGTACATTTGAAGAACAGAAAAAGTAAGCCGTGAAAGTAAGTGAACTAGGGAGTGATGGGGTAGTGCATGATATGAGGTTTTGGGGTTAGGCAAGCAGAAGATTTTGCATGTTTTATAGGCTGTGTCAGAGTTTGGATTTTATTCTAAGCACAATAAAAAGCCTCTGAACTATTTTAGGCAAGTAAGTGGCTTGGGATAAATTACATTTCATAGAGACCATTCAGTTAACTTTGTGGAAAATGGATGGAAAGCAGGTAAAAGTAGAAATGAGAAACCACTTAAGCTGTTGGAGGCTTTTCTTGTCCAGTGAAGAGAAGACGGGAATTTGGGTAAGGGCTGGCAATAGAGATAGAAAAAAAAAGTAGTCAGATTTGAAATGTATTTTCAAAGTAAGATTTATGGGGCTTGCTGATAGTTTGGACATGGGGGTGAGGTAGAGGAAGGATTATGAATGACACCCATGTTTCTCGTTTGAGTAATCTTACATTTTCACAGTGGGGAGAGGACAGTAGATCTTAAATGTGTCATTACAACGAGTGGAATGAGAAGTTCATTATGCTACAGGTAAGATATTTAATCTCGTCTAAGTGGAGGAGGGAGGTCTTCCTGAGAAGGTCATGCTTAAACTGAAACTTGCATGACAAGAAAGAGTTTGCTAGGCAAAGAAGTGGCCTATTTATACCGTGACTTTCTTCAATTCCTGCTGGTAAGTAGTTTGCTTGCTTCATATTTCTTCCTTCAGATTCTTAAGAGAAGAGATCTAATTGACCCACGTTATCCTTTCCAATCCAGGCCAGACCCTAAGTTAGTAGCCAGCCTACATTTGGTTTCTTTTAAATCAAATGCCTACAGTAAGAGCCACAGTCAAGATTTCCTTTAGAAGAGAAGATGTATGTAATATTGGCAGGGTCAGATGGACAGCTCTGGAAAAGGAGCTTCTTGGCTCCTTGCCCTATAACGTTACTGAATGTGTCACAAGATAACTTACTTGTATGCTCTGCTTTCCACTTGGCCCACTTGGAACATTAATTTTTTTCTCATGGTTAATAAGGGCCTGGAGGGAAGGTGTGGTCCTCTTCAATTTGTTTCACATTAAACTCCAAACAGGAAAGAAACCATTAGTCATGGATGCATTTAGACTTCTGAGACTCAGCAAGTTTGGGGTGGTCGGAAAGGAATACTGAATTATCATCCCCTTGAGGAGACGTCTAGATGGGTGGAAACTCCGGGGCCCCATCACCCTGTTTGCCAACTAATTTTTAGTATATTTCTTAAAATCTGTGAATAGTTTAGTGTTGTAAGCAAGGAGTCATTAAATTAGCTTTGTTTGTGATTGACTTCAGGAATCTCTGATCCTATTCACATTCAAAAAGCAACTAGACATTTTCTCATGCTCTTGGTGCATGGAATTATATTAAATATACATGCAAAAGGTTTCTTATCTACGATTCTTGATAATGTTAACATCATGAACTACTTTACCCTTGGGGATTATTTTTTTAAAATTAAGCCTCTATAGAATTGTTTTAAAGAATAATAGGGGTGCTAGGCCAGACCACCGAGGCTGGTATCTATGTTTAAAAAGAGACAAAAAATGACAGCTTGGAATTTGCTGGGATTACTTTCCCAGCTAGGAAGCTGGACTGTGAACACAGGCAATAAATCACACATGGCGATACCAGTGTATGTAGATCCCTGGGGCCTCCTTGTTCTCCACCTAGGTACATCCTTGCAGAATCCTTTCGATAGTCCAAATGCAGTGAGGAAGACACCAGGTGAATGGAGGTCGAAGCTGCAAGCTGCCTTTGCAGCTTCACAAGCTGAGGGCTTAGAGATGAGAGGCCATATCAAATGACTATAAAAGGAAATTCTTCTTGCCACTAGTTGCATAGCCTAGTTACTTCTGTGTTATATTTGGTACATTGAGCATTGTTGACACTTTAGTGTAGCAGTCTACCTATGTCTAAAACAATAAGACCCTATAAATTAGGGCAGTGTTTCCCAGTGTCTCCCATATCATGACCTGCATAGAAAGAGGAAAACAAAAATGACTCTTCGAAAAGATGGGGACTAGCCTAAGGGTTCTAACAGCTTCAGGCTTTACCCAGCCACCCCAAGGGCTGAGGAAATCACTGTCTTGGCACACTAGAAACCCATTTGTGACACACCAGTATTTTGTGGTGCACTGTCAAATTAAAATGAATTAAACAAGATGGTATAATAGTTTATTTCCCTTAGAGACAAGAGGGTGGTCCCAGACTTGTATGGCAGCCAGTAAGTCTAGTCACTGCTAGCTCATAGCATCAGTATCCCCAAAGCAGTTTCCTAGTCTGCGTGATCCAAGATGGCTCATTACCAACTTCACGTTTCAGAAAGCTGGATGAAACAACAGGAGAAGGAAGGCATATTCCTTTCTTTTAAGGATAAAACTAACATAGATTTCATCATATACCCCTAGTAAACTTAGTGAAATGGCCAAGCCTAATTGCAAAGGAGCCTGGGGAATATAGTCTTTGGGAAAATAGTTTGATTTTTATAAAAAATGACATTGTGAAAGATTAACTGTTTATTGGGAGACTAGTAGTCTTTCTGCTATCTGTCTCTTTGATCACCTAAATATCTCTATGTGTATTTCTTTGTACACATGGACCATACTCATCTCATCTTGTTTCCAAAAGATAAAATTCCATATTTCTATTAAATTATTGCATTTAGCTCAAATCATAGGATCTTGATGATATACAGCCACCTTCATGAGGTCCAGATACAGTTTTGGGAGGTCTGGTGATCTCTAAATCAAAAAACAAATTATCCAAATACCCCCTTCCCAAAAATACACACAAAATAACTTGTATACAAGGTGAACTAAGAACAAGACGACTTCACTCAAAGATTATATTCAGAAAAAGGGAGAATGGGAAATATATGCAGTTCCATGTTCATTATAATGGTCAAATCCCACTGGATGGAATTTGCAAATATGTTCCTGCATATTTGCAGTCAAGTAAGTTCCTCATTTGTTCCATTTTCATATCCCTGGCTCTGTTCTCTTGGAGGAACATCCCTACACATTGTCCTCCATATGTCCATGAGTTTTCCCCTGGAAGGTTCTTCCTGTCTATTATCCTCAGTGGCAACATCTGAAGTGAACAATGGAGACTTTACCCTTTTTGGCAGCTGAACAGTTTTTATGGCCATGTTCCTGCTGCTGCTCTTTGGAGGACATAGGCATTATTTAGGTCACATATCCTTGAGCATCCAGGCTTGAAGTTTATTTGTCGATTACAGTCCTCTAGAAACTGAATATACTTCTCATGTATTTGTTTCCAACAAATTTCATGTCATACAGCCACCACCAAATATCTCGTTTATTTATATTTTTTAAATGTTTATCTTTATTATTCACTAGTCTCTCTATTCATCTTTCTTAACTTAATGAAAAATATCATAAAGCAATCCAGATAATAGGGTTCAGTGAGAAAGACAGTTCCCTTAATAGGATTTCTGCTATCAAGATAGCTACCTTTCTCTGGCCTAAAAATCTTAAGTGGGAGGTGTTTGAGAAGTATTTGGGGGCATATCTCTTGCTAGTTTCAGTGCTACTGCAAATAAATGTCTTAATTCAAAGTACAATAGCAGTCTTAGTTTTTTGTCTTAACCTTCAGGGCACCTAGTCACCACGACGTAGCCACTTTGGATTACTGGGCACAGGCAGAGAGGGCACAGAACCCTTACCCTAGCCACACATGCTTGAGTTTATTCTTGCAAGCTGGTTAGCGATAGCCTGCGTTCATTTTTTGTTTGTAGGATTTGTTAAAAACATCATCACATACCAATGTTTAGTAACATTAGAGACTTTTTTTTCAACTATTTTCCCTACAGCTATAATCAGTCTGATTTCCAAGATATCATTTGTAAAAGTTTTACCAAATACTTTGTAATAGCTTTGCAGCTTTCTGGTCAGAAATATTTGTTTTTGTTGCCATCCTTACCCTGACAGGTTAGGTACATATTTAGATGTTACATATTAAACATTACATATTTTCGTTTTTCCTTTTTTTTTTTTTTTGAGGAGAAGGAAAGAGGAGTTCATTAATTTTCCAGCAAATAAGGAGGTTGGCAGACTCCCATCTCAAAGTACTAACGTCCTCAGGTGTTACATATTTCAAGAGGTGTTAGGTGGAGACATTACTTTCAGGTATCAGGTTTTATAGTAATTAGTATATAGTTCATCTGTTTATAAAAGAAAATTAAAATAAAAATACTTAAGACAGAATTTTATTTCTTTCTTAGTAACAGTTAGAATATGGGCTACCCAGGGATACTTTACAAGAGCACCTAGAGACCCAGACTCTTTCCAGATTGTTGCTCTGCCTTTCCTAGTGTGTTGTGCTGGTCCACATAGCATACGCTGGCTCACCGTTGTATCCACATTTCAGGAAACAGAATGGAGAGAGCAGAAAAGGACAGTATGCCTCTTTAACATCAAGACTGAGAAGTGGTTTGCATTTCTTCCTCTCATAGACATCATTGCCCATGATTTAATAACAAAGTCAAAACTAGCTGGAAGGGTTGCTGGGAAATGGTTTTTGGCTAGGAAGTCATATGCTCACTTTGGAATTATATTACTATGCAAGAAGAGAAAAATCTAATTTGAAGGGAAAATATCTGTCTCTTTCACAAATTCATTTGTTTTTTTTAAGAACCCTTTACAACAGAAGAATTAGGTTTGTTTCCTCTAATTAAAAATATATATACTTAGAGAATTCATGGCCTTTAGAAATGCAATTTCTGAAAACAGAAAAATAAAATCAAGAAAAGTTTCAGATTATAGTCTTCCTTGTTTTGTTCATGATTTCTTAATACATACTAGTTAGAAGATTAAGTTACATGAATCATCGTTCTTTGAAACTGATCCTTTTTATTGCTTTTTAATATTGATATATTTTTAATTCTTGCTACCAAATGTTTATTTACTCTTTTAGCTTAATGAAAGTTGAAGGTTTGTTATGTTTCCAAGACACAAAAAAGGCTATCATTATATGTTGAATTTCTCTAACATTTGCTCTGTATACAAATTATATCAAGTATTGGGAAAGCAGAGGAGGGAGATGCAGTGAATGAGCTTTTCCTGAATATCTGACACATTTGTGTAACCTTTGATTTCAAAATCTGAAAAATTCTGTAATTACTCAGCATATAGTAATTAAAAGACTATTTAACTGCAAGAAAAAAAAGAAGCTCTTTGTACTGACTTATGAAATATCATGTTATACTATTAATTGTTTCTGTTAATACAATTTTGTATATTGCCAACAATGCTTATTAGCAAGCTAACATCTTTAAAATGACTCCCCCCTAGAACCAAATATATCTCTCATACATCAACTAGGTCTTTGTAAGATCACAGCATTTCTGATGTAGGGAGATACAGCTATGTCCCGCCGCCCACGAGCTTCCCTCAGAGAGGACAGTAGGACACTAGGTATGAAGGCACCTTAAAAAGAATCTCAAACCCTATAGGCCTACGGTGAGAAGAGGGTCGTTAGCGATGCCAATGACAGGTGACATGAGAGTAACTCAGGTGGAGTCCTGAGGCAGAGGGGAGGGAAGGAGACAGTGGGGCGGGGCTCACGTCTGGCCTCCCTCCTCAGCTCCACCAGGTCCTGGTCCAGTTCCAGGCTGCGAGAAGCAGCAGGACTTGGCCGTGGCTCCCATTCAGGTCTCCATCAGCGTCCCGCTGTGGCCGCTCCCGGGATGTCACGAATTCCTGGCGTTTCTAGGTAGGAGAGAGCATTCTGGATTTGACGGGTCTCTTCAATTCTATTTTTCTAAATCTGTTTTTCCTCCTGATTTCTGTTGGGTAAAGCTGACAGACCCTTAAGGGTCTTATCTCAATGCTTTCTTAGATATTTTATTATTTTAGAACAGTTAAAGATTCTAGTGCTTTAACCCAAACGGCCCTCAGCTTCGTCCCACTTCCCCTGCACGGGATTCCGTCTCGCTCATTCGCACGCAAGGCCTTCATATGAATCCGCTGGATTCCAGCATTGCTGCACGTCAAGCATGATCAGGAGCTAAAGAAAATTAAAATTAGAGTCATAAAATAATAGTTTCAGTCCTGGTCTCTGTCACTGGCTGCTGGAAACTGGCAGGAAAGCAATACTATCGAAGCCACCTGTGACCGACCACCGACACCTAGAAATGAACACAGCAGCGTCCTGGTCAGTCCAGGGCGCTGGCTTTCCGCTTTGAAGTTAGAGACCTGAATTTAGGCTTCCAGTTCTGCCACTTAGATTTACACATCCTGGGAAAACTATTTGCCACCTTGAACTGGATGGTTTACATTAATAAAATTCAGATGATAATACTATCTGCTTTTCAGACTAATGTGATAATTTATCCATATCCATATCCGTATATCCATAAGATATACTAATATTGCCTCAGTATGTGGTAAATATGTAATATGAAAATCCTAGATGTCATAACTCAGTGATATTGCAGGTTCAGTTCTATATAACCTCAATAAAGCAAATACCACATTAACATAAGTCACATCAATTTTTTGGTTTCCCAGTATATATAAAAGTTATGTTTATACTATACAGTACCTCTATTAAGGGTGAAATAGCATTATGTCTAAAAAAAGTACATACCTTAATTAAAAATACCTTATTGCAAAAAATGCTAATGGTTATCTGAGCCTTCAGCAAATCCTAATTGTTTTGCTGACGGAGGATCTTGCCTCAATGCTGATGGATGCTGACTGATCAGGGTGGTGATTGCTGAAGGCTGGGGTGGCTGTGGCAACTTCTTAAAATAGGGCAAGAATGAAGTTTGCTACATTGATTGACTCTTCCTTTTACGAAAGATATCTCTCTGTAGCATGCAGTGCTGTTTGATAGCATTTTACCTACAGGAGAACTTCTTTCAAAATTACATTCAATCATCTCCAACACTGCTGCAGCTTTATAAACTAAGTTTACGAAATATTCTAAATCATTCATCGTCAATTCAACAATGTCCACAGCATCTTTACCAGGACTAGATTCCATCTCAAGAAACCATTCTCTGTGTTCATTCACAAAAACAACTCCTCATCTATTCGAGTTTTGTGAGATTGCAGTAACTCAGTCACGTCTTTGGGCTTCACTTCTAATTCTAGTTCTCTTTTTGTTCCTACCTCATCTTCAGTTACTTCCTCCACTGAAATCTTAAACCCCTCAAAGTCATTCATGAGGGCTGAATCAACTTCTTCCAAACTCCTGTTAATGTGGGTGTTTGGACTTCCTCCCATGAATCATGAATATTCTTAATGGCATTTAGGATGGTGAATACTTTCCAGAAGGTTTTCAATTTACTTTGCTCAGATCCATTAGAGGAATCACTATGTATAATACCTATAGCCTTACAAAATGTATTTCTTAAATGATAAGACTTGAAAGTCAAAATTACTCCTTGGCCCATGGGCTGCAGAATGGATACTGTGTTAAAAGCATGAAAACAGTAGTAATTTCCTGTACATCTCCATCGGAGCTCTTGGGTGACCAGATGCATTGTCAATGAACAGAAATATTTTGAGAGGAATCCTTTTTTTTCTTTTTCCTGAGCAGCAGGTCTAAATAGTAAGATTGAAAATTCGGGAAACCATGCTATAAACAGATGTGCTATCATCCAGGTTTCATTATTCCATTTATAAAGCACAGGCAAAGTAGATTTTGCATAATGCTTAGGGTACTTACTAGGAATTTTGAAATGGTATCTGAGCATTGGATTGAACTTAAAGTCACCACCTGCATTAGCTCCTAAGAAGAAAGTCAGTCTAACCTTCGAACCTTTGAAGACAGGCATTGACTTCTGCTCTCTAGCTATGAACATCCTGGATGTCATCTTCCAAAAGAAGGCTGTTTCATCTACATTGAAAATCTGTCATTTAGTGTAGCCACCTTCATT
Organism: Avahi laniger; assembly: GCA_963575035.1. NCBI lineage: Eukaryota > Metazoa > Chordata > Mammalia > Primates > Indriidae > Avahi > Avahi laniger. Next base: position 85,297 of record CAUYSK010007656.1, on the reverse strand, counting down.
AATGATCTTAGCTTGATCTTCTGGATAACTTGCCACATCACTTTCTGCTTCACCTTGAACTTATGTAATGGAGATGGTTTCTCTCCTTCTACTTCATGAACCAACCTCTGCTGGCTTCAAACTTTTCTCTGCAGCTTTCTCACCTCATTCAGCCTTCATAGAATTGAAAAGAGTTAGGTTCTTGCTCTGAATTAGGCTTTGGCTTAAAGGAATGTTGTGGCTGGTTTGATCTTGTATCCAGACCAATCGAACTTTCTGCGAATCAGCAATAAGGCTGTTCCACATTCTTATCATCCATGCATTCACTGTAGTAGCACTTTTAGTTCCTTTGCATTCACAACTTGACTAACTGGTGCAAGAAGCCTAGCTTTTGGCATATCTCAGCTTTTGACATGCCTTTCTCACCAAGCTTAATCATTGTTAGCTTTCTTTTGTTTTTTTGTTTTTGAGACAGAGTCTCACTCTGTTGTCCAGGCTAGGGTGCCAAAGCATCAGCCTATCTCACAGCAACCTCAAACTCCTAGGCTCAAGCAATCCTCCTGCCTCAGCCACCCGAGTAGCTGGGACTGCAGGTACGTGCCACCATGCCCAGCTAATTTTTTCTATATATGTTTAGCTGTCCAGCTAATTTCTTTCTATTTTTTTTTTTTTTTTTTTTAGTAGAGATGGGGTTTCACTCTTGCTCAGGCTGGTCTAGAACTCCTGAGCTCAAACGATCTGCCCAATTTGTTAGCTTTTGATTTAAAGTGAGAGGTATGCAATTCTTCACTTCACTCAAACAATTAGAGACAATTGCGGGTTATTCACTGGCCTTATTTTAATATTGCTGTGTCTCGGGGAATAGGGTGCCCAAGGACAAGGAGAGAGAAGGGAGAACTGGTCGGTAGAGTACTCAGAACACACACAACGTTTATGAATTAAGTTTATCCTTTTATATGGGCACAGTCTGTGGTTTCCCAAAACAATTACCATAGTAAAGTCAAAGATCAATGATCACGGACACCATAATAGATATAATAATAATGAAAAAGCTTGAAACATTGCAAGAATTATCAAAACGTGACATACACAAAGTGAACACATGCTGTTGGAAAAATGGCATGGATAGTCTTGCTCAACACAAGGTTGCCACAAACGTGCAATTTATAAAAAAATAAAACATCTTCAAAGCACAATAAAGTGCAGAACAATAAAACAAGGTATGCCTATACCTAGTATTAACACTCATGAGTAGTCCCATTTATATTACCATAGGAAAAATTTTTTTCTAGCAAAATACTCCACGAAATAAGCTAAACACATAAGAATATATATGAGAAAAGCACTATAGTTCAAAAACAAGCAAAGTTAATCAATTATTGCTGTTAGAAGTTAGGATAGAAATTTTCCTTGCAGTGCATGTGATGGGCAGGGAGCATAAAGAAAGTTTCTGTTAAAGAATGTTCTGGTAAAGGTCTGATTCTGGATGCCTGTGCTGATTAAAATAGTATGTTACATTTATAAAATTTCATTAAGCTGTAGCCTTGCAATTTGTGTGTTTTTCTGTGTATATGTTATACTTCAGTCAAAAAGAATTTTTTTTAATTCTTTAGACAAAAGAAGGTAATCATCCACTACAAATCCTCTCAGTTTGTTATTTAAAATAAGTAACCTGCCTTTCTAGCAAAAGAAATAAAGGGGAAAAGAAAGCAGGGAAATAAGGTTTTCATGTAAAGTATATATTCTTGAAGACTTAAAATAATTCATAACTTAATATAAGATTATCTCATAGAAAAAATGAAAATAACATTTGTATTACTTTTTAAAATTTTCATTCATAAAATGAAATTTTATTAATATTTTATATTGTATTATTTTAAACTAGCAAAATCTGTACATAAAATACATTGGATTTGCAATTATTAAAATTTCAATGGTAAGTAGAAAAGATTGTGTCGTACTCTCTTTTTGGAGGCATTTTAGGTATTCCTGCTGTTTAACAGAATATTTGCTAAATGTAGTAAATTTTAAAAGGTATTTACATTCTAACATTTATGAAGGTTCATAAGACAGAAAAGAGAACATGGCAGGATTCTAAACCCAATAGACAGTTAACTCTTTACAATTCAGCTACTTTGTCTCAAATGTAAGAAGCAATGGAAATAATATCTTCATTTTACCAAGTATTTGTTATGTGCTCTGTCACTGGCTTAAGGAGTTTACACATATGTTCAGTTTTAATTCTCAAACTGAATCTATGAGAAGTATCTTCCCATTTTTGAGATAATGAAACTGGCACAGGGAGAGACTAAGAAACTTGGCCAAGAACACTAGAAGAGGAAGAGCAGGATTTGAACCTAAGCATGGTCCATCCAGAGGGAGTGAGCATAATTTACACCTGTCTACCACTAGGTAGGAAATTCTCTAGATTTCTACCCAACTCCCGCAGAAAATTATTTAAAAATCATTTCTATGGGACAAATGTGAGTTTCCATGAAACAAAATGCAAAATTTGAATGATTTTATGAAACACAAAACCACAGAGAATTTTCAAGCCTTATAGGTGGTAGTTTTTGGTGTCTCCAAATTTCCCCAGCTGATATTTCAGTGGAAAAGAATGATATTAAATCATTTAATCCATCAACAAAGAACTGCAGTTAGCGAATTTGTAATGTGGTTGCTTCTGTCAAATTGCTGTAGAGGTTTGCTAATTCTGTGCCCCAAGGAACAAAGTGCTAATTAATATATTGTTTCAAATGTGAATCAATTGATCAGTGTGAAAAAATCCCAATTCAACTTTTTTTCCCTACTATCACATAGATGAAACAGCTATTTGATGGACAGATTACAATTTTTCACTTTTCAACCTGTTGTTCCAGCTTTGCATAGACAGTGCCTGTAACTAATTACATTGCTAGTTGATATCCCCTGGGTTTCTTAAACCAACTCCTGGAACCTCAGTCTTTTCTCTGATAGATTCATTTGTCTATTAAAAATAAGGGAATGTGATCATTTTCAGTTTAAATTTTCTTTCCTCTGCCACTGTTAATTACTGTTCTCTCTTCTCAAATCTACCAGCTGCTGCCACTAGAATGAATAAACAAATCAATTTTACAAGATACTTAAGAGAGAATTTAGCAATATGTCCTCAGAATGCAGAGGCAAGCAAACTAAGCAAAGATATCCTCTTACCTCATTCAAATATCTGGTGCAAATATTTAGAAACAAAGTTAAGGGACAATGGGTAATATTTGTTGAGATCTAACAGCTAAAGAATTGATTGTGTCATTTTAACATCTGAAGAGAAGAATTAATTTTTAATTCTGAGCTCTCCTTAACCTGTGTCTATATAATAATGAAAACACTACTTGAAAATGAAAACAATCATAAATTATTTCTCATTATGATGTGAAACAACTTGGATATGGAAAAACATTTCAATGTTATTTCATACGTTATAATATTTTATGTATGTGGTTAGCAGTATACTTAGATTAGCACATATAAATAACAAATATTGGCTAAAAAAGGATGCATTTACATTTAAACAAGTGATCTTAAAAGCTTTCCACACTTCATAAATTAAATTCTTGGCCTAAATGAAATAATAGGGATATTATTATGAAATATATGTTTATCTGCATGGTTTTAAGCAAATTTTGTGTGCTTAAAATATTTTAAAATGACAAAAATTTAATTTTCTTCTGTGTGCCTAATTATTAAAAAGAACTTTGTTCCATACCAAAAAGAATAGACAAAAAGCTACATTTGCTGTGCTTTAAAGAAACTTCAAAACATAAAACTTAAAAATCAATAAATCCTTAAAAATAAATTGAGGCTCTTTACATACTTGTTCTTCTCTGCTTTTCACAATAAAACTGAGCTGCAGGTATTATCTTTCCCTTGGTTAGTTATGAAGAAACTGAAACTGGAAACTTAAAATCACACAAGGTCTAGAACTCTAAAATGAGAGCTCCACGGTTACTCCATGGTTAGAATCTAGGGCTTTCTAGCTCTGTAACATATGAAGAGATTGTGTATCTGTGGCACACAAACTGCCATGGCCTTTTCCTGCAGGTATAAAAGACATCGCTAAGCAATTTCAATACTCCTGTGCTCTAAGGTTCCACATGGTCCCAGAATCCTTTTCTACTCAGCACTGCAAGAAACCCCTTACCAATCGATTGGTGTTGCGATGCAACTTAAAATCTATTTTTCATCCCTGGCCCTTGCGTTTTCTACTGGAACAGGCTGCCTCTTGAGGAATGATTAAAGAATGGCTATTTCCCAGATGCTCTGAGGTTTAAAATATAAAAACCCATATCATCATGTAGCTGATTAATGTTTTCAAAGTCATCTGTGAGTGAATTTAAAATAGATTCTGTTCAGTGCATCGACTACTCTCTGAAAGCATATTTTCCTCTTTGGAAAGCTGCTTTGGGAGAGCTCATTAACACAACATAAAAAAATTAGTAATTTTGCAAACTAAAGAGTACTTTAGTACATTTAAATGCCGTAAAATAATGTAGATTCTTGAAGCGCTCTCAGGGAGTTGGTTACACATCAGTATAGTGGAACCAAGGAATTGAAAAATATATCGGAGCAGGATTGTTCAATTTATTTTGAGGCTTTAAGAGGGATGAGATTAGGAAACAAACAGTGCCCAAGGAAAAGCCTCTTTGGTTGAATGGGTTTGTCAAGTGAAGTCATGATCGTATTCTGGCTGTGGCGAACATGCTACATCTGCAGTCCTTAAAGGTGCCAGAGACTCAGGTAGTAGCGCTACCTAGTGGAACCCTCTCCATCACAGGAAAATGATTTAATTTAAATATTTGGACGATTTGTTACTTTCACTGAAAAACAGTTTTCAAAAGACTTTCTTTATGGGAACACAATTATGTTTCAATGAGAGTTGATGCGTGAACGGTTTTCACATTTTTTTTCTTTTCCTAGGCTTCTCAGATATGCACTTCCTACTGTAGTCACACTCATAGTTCAAGGGCATCAAAACAGGGAGGCTAAAAGATGTTCCCGAGTATGTGACTAAAATCTGGGCACTCTTTTAGTCCTACCTATAAGGAAAAAACTGACTTTCAATGTGTTATTTAAGAAATTCAAGATTTCTATTCAGATTCAGTTAGAACTAAACATCCTTTACTTAACCATTGTCCAGTTAGAGTACTGATTCCAGAAAGTTCTATTTAAAAATTAAAATTAAAAGAAATATGTAGAAAACAGAAAAAAAAATTTTTGAGCTACATCCTTCAAACTTTTGTTTCCTTGCATCCTTCTGATTGCTCTCTTTATGACTTGTGAAACATTGGAGGTGCCCCCAGTTGTCTAAATGAAAAGTCAGGGGTGTGTAAATCATAAATACTTTTCCTGAACAAAATGCATCACTAAGCATCTAATTGTCTTCTTTGCCACACATCAAAACCTGGACAGCTAAACAAAGTCTTCCACCAATTCTATGGGTTTGATAGTGAAGACTCTTGATGTGACTGAATATTGGGGTGCTGCTATTTGTTTGGTGGTTTTCCTCTTTCCAATCATTGAGGAAATGTGACCAGAGGTTGTGGAATTTTTCTCTATTTTTAAAAATTCTTAATACAGTACAGTGACAGGGCAAGAAAAGCAGAAGCAACAGGAAGAAATGAGACAAGCACAAATGCAGTGCAATGGCAAAGCAGCCTGGAACGTTTAGAATTTCTGAGTATGCATAGAGCCCACCTTTGACATAATAAAAATGTAAAACATTTTCAAATGATGATTTTCGTGCTAGACAAGAGCAAAGGATCTCCTCAACTGCCTACAACATTGTAAAGCTTAGACTTCCTTGCAGCCTTCAGGAAGTGGTCTTGTGAAGGGATGCTGACGTCCCAGCCAAGAGAGATTAGTTCCCGATGACACCATTCAAGCTATTTTGAGAATGGGGAAAGCTATTTATGACTATAGTTTAAATGTGAGTATTTCTTTGATGTCTTAATCCTTTGCCATTACTAGTTTTCACTTTCATACGCCTGCCTCTATGACCCCAGATTGGTACGTGGTTGGTACCAGGGAAATGAACGTGCTCTCTTCACAGGCAGATTATGCAAGTTCTTTTTAATCTGTGCCCTTTCCTAGGGGTCAGTCTGTGTTTTTCCACTTTCAAATAATCTAACAGTTTGCCTATTAGCACTCTCCACTCGAAGTACAGAGTACTATTCAAACTGGCATATACCTTTGGCTTCTTTTGTCAAGCAAGGGACTACAAATATTTGGAGCTCTCCTTTTCTTTAGAAAGGAGACAATAAGACAACTTTGTCCATTTGCCCAGAAAATGAATGTAGTCTTACAGAGGGTTAGACACATACATGTGCACAAAAGTATGGGTAGGGGTCAGATATAAAGAAAAAATATGATCAAACCCATGCCCGCACCCATTAGTTCATAACTCCACACATTGTCTCTCTCTTTTACAAAAATAAATCAGGAATTATAACAAACCTTTAGATAATCACAGAAATGCCATTCTCTCCATCTGAACATGCTTGCTGTCTATAAAATACTGAGCAACTAAGCACTCTATAATCCCAGAAATTGATCCATACTGGATTTAAAATTGATCCTAAATAAATTTCCATAATTTCTACAAAGAGCACAAAAGTCTTCATTTTATTAAGTCCCTGTTCTACATCAGGCATTGCTGTCAGATATTTTGTTCTCATTTCATTTCATTCTGACTGCAAACACAGGAGATACATACTATTATCCTTTTTTTCTCCCCCTAATGAGGAAGAGGAAAATAATCATGTAGGTGCACACGTCTGGATCTGACATAGGTTTGTCTAGGACCAAAGCATACTCTGGACTACAGCACTTGGTTTGGAGGATTAGGGGATGTTGCTCTAATTTATCCGATGTGCTCAGTCTTCCAAATATACTAACTTAATCAATGGAGTTTACTTTCAGTTTACGTTCAGAAATGAAAGTTAATGAGACCTGCTGTTAATATTTTCATTTAAACACATGGCTTACTTTGATCTAAAAGAGTCTAGAAAATTTACATATGAAAAAATACATTGAACACTACGTACGTAATTTCTCCCTAGGCAGACATAGCAAGAAACAACAAAACAATTCTAAAATTCTTGACCAGTAACTTCACTTCAAGCCATTAATTCTAAGGATAGTTTATTCAATGAAAAAAAAAGGTTTAAGAACTTATAAATTTCAAGTTATTTTCTTTTTTTTGTCATGTCAAAGGCAGGGGGTGAAAATTTAGAAAAAGAAGATTGATCAGGAAAGTAAATCTCCACTGACTTATGAAAGATGTGAAGACTATAAAAATATAGGTAGTATTTAAAATATGCACTTGGATAAAGAATGTAATTAAAGATTACATTGAAAAAAATCAAACCATGAATGTATCACAGTGGTATAGAGAGGTGGTTTTTTTCTTTTAACAATTACCTTATAAGTATTGTCAAAATTTTTTAAAAATGTTGTTTAAAAAATTTATCAACATCTAGCCTTCCATATTGCAAATGCCACGTTCAAAATTTAATACCATTTTGCATGTTCTTACAATGTATATTTATTCCATGTAGCTCTGAACATGTAAGGTACTCTAAAAACCATGAGAGAATTGGAGAAATGCCTCTTTTATACCATAGTTTATCTAGAAGATACACTAACCAAAAAAAAATTGCAAGGGATTTATATAGCTAGAGAGTTCACTTGCTCACTTACCAACATCATCTACATCTCAGACTTAAAGGAGCAGATACACATATTCGAAGAAACAACTTATTATATAAAAATGTTTTTATATCTAATATCCAAATAAAACTTTTTTAAAAGCTATCTCAAGGGAAGCATTTCCCTTGTTCCTTCAGATAAATAAAATCAATTGTTAAAATATTTTGCTTATAATCAGATACATATAATCACTAAAACATCTCAAAAGTTTAAAGGTCTACCTGAATTCATTATAAAAGGATGTTGAATTTTCTAGGGAAATCTAAAAACACAGTCTTCCTAAACTCCTCGGCTTTCTTTTCTATCTGAAAACTTAGAATTTTGCAATTGGCCCTCATTTGCACATTCAAATGTGGCAAATTTGCACGTATTTCTCTACTGTAGCTCATGGATTCGTATCTTCCATGTAGCCTAATTCTTTCCTCTTACTTTTCTTTACTATCTACCCTGGTTGTCATGGATCCTCTAACATATCTCAGTAACCATAAGAAGGTTTTTAAAAGATAACCCTTGGCCGGGCGTGGTGGCTCACGCCTGTAATCCTGGCATTCTGGGAGGCTGAGGCGCGTGGTTCATTTGAGCTCGGGAGTTCAAGACCAGCCTGAACAAGAGCAAGACTTCATCTCTACTAAAAATATAGAAAGAAATTATCTGTACAACTAAAAAAAAAAAAAAATATATATATATATATATATATATATATATATATATATAAATTAGCCGGGCATGGTGGTGCATGTCTGTGATCCCAGCTACTCGGGAGGCTGAGGCAGGAGGATCGCTTTAGCCCAGGAGTTTGAGGTTGCTGTGAGCTAGGCTGATGCTATGGCACTCTAGCCCAAGCCACAAAGTGAGATTCTGTCTCAAAAAAAAAAAAAAAGAAAAAAGAAAAAGAAAAAAAGGTAACCTTTGAGCCCATAGCAGGTTTTCTGAAACCTCAAGAAAATCTATTCTTTCAAATTTCAGAAAGGTAGGTCTTAGGGAATCTATTCAGAGCTTTAAGTCTTTATAATACCTTCCAGAAATCAGTTTTTGGGTTTTCTCCAACTCTTGGATATGAGTCCCTCCATTGAATCTGATATCTGAAGAGACGTTTTCAATCTTTATTGTTTCAGAGATATTCCAAAATTAAAGAGCCTACTATTTAAAAGAAACTCCCTGCAGAAATTTTGTATTTCTAAGGCATGCTGATAATTGACCACTGAATCTTAGACCCAGTGCTTCATGGTCTAATGATTCATGCACAGGCACCCTGGGAAGCCTCTTGTCCTGTTTTTATATTGCTTTGTTGCCAATACTGGGAGGCAACTGAGTTTTTGTTCTTCTATTCACCTTGTCTCAGCATACCTAAGAGGTTATCTTTCTGCACCATAAAAGCTGCATGCATGTTCAATGATTCTGCTTAAAAGTCAGCTCCATAAAAAGCATCATCTGATTAAGTTTGATGACAGTGACCCACAGGCACCTCTGACTGCTACCTCCCATCAATTAGATAGTTTATGAGTTCCAAAACCCAAGGAAGGAAGCTTCAATCTATGGTTTCTTATTTAAAATAACCTAATGAATTGGTATTACTGCTGTTTGTAACTGAATGCCTCAGTCCACTCCATCACAATGTATATAAAGCCATGGTCATATTTCGAAACCCCATGTGGACCAGCGAACTTTCCCTAGCTGACCACCCATAAATGGATTTGGCATATATTGTAAATGAAAAACATATTGGATAGGAGAATGTGAATAAGACAATAAAAGTCTAGCTGCTATTACTTAGCTGATAGCAAATAAATTTAATTAATTAAAGACAATATCATTATTCATCAGTCTGAATTTTTCCCCTTTATAACTTGCATCTTCCCTGAAAATAAAAAAATATGATTCTTGGCCGGGCGCGGTGGCTCACGCCTGTAATCCTAGCTCTCTGGGAGGCTGAGGAGGGAGGACTGTTTGAGCTCAGGAGTTTGAAACCAGCTTAGCAAAAGCGAGACCCCGTCTCTACTAAAAATTAGAAAAAATTAATTGAACATCTAAAAATATATAGAAAAAATTAGCCGGGCATGGTGACGCATGCCTGTAGTCCCAGCTACTCAGGAGGCTGAGGCAGGAGGCTCGCTTGAGCCCAGGAGTTTGAGGTTGCTGTGAGCTAGGCTGACGCCACGGCACTCTAGCCCAGGCAACACAGTGAGACTCTGTTTCAAAAAAGAAAAAAAAAATATGATTCTTGTTTAATCTCATGGATCACAGTACAGTGTCATTCTTTTCTCAGAAGTGGAACAAATATGTCCATAAGAATGATCATGACTTTACACAAAGACTGTCTAGCTATGATTTTATTGATACTAATTGGCTGCTACTAGGATAGAAGTGACAGGAGAATCGTAGAGAAATTAATTATCCAATCAAAAAAGCCACGTGACCAGGACAAGTTCTTGAGACAAGTACCTTCAAGACACAGTGAATGCACCATAGGAGCAGGATATCTTTATAAATTAACTGTTGCATTGCCTGTCTTCATTTTTGTATGAGCTGGATTTGCCATTCTAGTATATAAAACAACTTTGTGGAAAGTTGAGAATGCACATGACACTTGGGGTAGCATGACAGTGTGTTTCCAGAACAATAATGCTCAATGTCCTCCTGTTGCCTCTAACGCCCCTTCGGACAAGTTTATAGACATCATATTAGTGACTGGTAGGTATTCTGTGGTCTTGTCCTGTTTTTATATTGCTTTGTTGCCAGTACTCTAAAACTTCATGGTCTATGTAAATATTTTATGAATTTAACACTGTATTAACTGACATATCTTGATGCCAATACAGTTTTACAGATCAAAATATACAAAAAAAAAAAAAGATACTGAATCAACAACACGTGATTTTATAACAATGTAAGAAATGTAGTGTATGGAGGCACCTGAAGTTCTATGTAGCTTATGTTGTGAATGAGAGGAGCATAGTTAGGAACCATAGAGACTAAGTAGAAGCGCAGAATCAATTTCTTTCTATTCTTTCCACTAGCAGTCCAGGAAGCGCTGTCTTTCTCTGGGTGGTGGTCAGGATGTGCCTGCTATTGCCCCACATTGACCTTCATCTGCACACCTCTGCCTGATGGTCAGACATCCAACAGCAGAACTGAAAGTCTGATCTCCCAAGAAGAGCATTTACTTGGCATTAGCCAGAGTGGGAGCAGGTGACCCCCATGTCTTTGATGATCGGGAGGTACATGAAATATTCCCGCTGGCCAGGCTCTGGCTGAAGGATTTCTGGTCCTTCCTCCCAGCATAGTTGACAGGATGGAGTGGCTGTGAAGTGCAGGTGGAAAGGAATGGAAGTTTATTTTATTCTATTTTGAAATATTTTAGTTTCTATCTTATTTTCAAAAAGGAAGATGAATTCGGTAACCCTCAAACCATTTGCCTTTCCTGTTTCTTTGACTAAAAACTTCCTTTTCAGTAATAGTTGGATATAGCACAGGTTGCTGGTTTCTCCTCACGCATACGCATTATGCTATAAATGAAACTCAGAATAGCTTTATATATTCTTCCTTATCTTTGTAAATCAATCTTCAAAGGAAATCTTTGCTTTCCCCTCATTTTCTAATAGATAACAAAGACCAACAAACCACAACCTAACAGGGAAAGCACAACTGATATAAAGCCCACAAATCTGTGAAGGAGACCAGGTGTGAAACGATGTCTCCACTTCCTGACAGTGTCACTTAGAAGTGAAATGGGGGCCAGTTTTACAAGACGTTCCATGGTCAAGATCAATTTATGTAAGGTAATCATGGGCTGCCTCTTTTATAGCAGATTTTTCAAATGTGATAGACTTTGAGTTAGCTTTAGAGTGTGGGCTTTTTTTTTCCAGTAAATGATTAAGATGCATCTATCAATGTTTGATGTTTAAACATTCAATATATATTTCAAAAAGAAACTTAGACACACATATTTGCACATAATATAATAGACAATTATTTTTACAGTGAAAATGTTGCTAAATGCTCTCTCAAGAGCTACCCATGGCCATGAATTTCTCATATATGAATTTAATATGAAAATAGAGTATGTCATGAATATATACAAATGAGAACTTAGTCCAGTGGAAGAAATCTTATTTTTTTCAAAATGTAAACAATGATTTCAAATCCCCTCTTTCCAGAAATAAAACTCAGTCATTCTTAAATAACACGCTGTGAGCTGAACCAACTTCTTTATGTGGAACGTATATTTAGGGCTGCAGCCATATATAGTCACAACCTTTCCTTAGACTTTTCCTTGATGTTATGAACCTCCACTCATGTGCATGCTTGAAAGGGATGGTGCAAAATGATTGCACATAAGCCAGTCTAATTGAGGTACTTGGATTTGTTATTGTACGACTTTCAAATTCAGAGTAAATCAATTCTCTTATTGAACATTCCTAACTTCTTTCATAAATAAAAGAAAGAAATGTTAACCTACTAATTGTGGTTCAAAGTTACAATTTTGAAAAAAAAAATTCCATTGTGGGAAGAAGCAAATGGTGAGCTTTACGTGCAGTTATTTGAGAAGATGTCTCATTCTTTTTATGTTTATAGAATTCAAAAGGGAACCTGATGTTTCTTTCTAATTTCAAACTTACATTATTATAAATAAAGTACTCTGAGCTAAACAAATTAGGTCTCTCATTTTAAGAAAAATTTTTAACATTAAGTTATACTGATTCAAAGCAAGAAATGACACTTAATTCCCATTAAAAGATTAAATTCATTATTATAGTTGTGACCTTTCTGCTCTAATAGTAATAATATACTTTTATATGGACTAATTAATATGAGGAAATAACAAACATTTTTATGCCCCGACTCACAACATTTTGGAACTAGAAGGTGATGTGGTCCATTTTGGACACTTTGTACAGATGGTAGAAGGCAGTAGAGTGTCATGGCTCAGGGCACAGATTTTGGACTCACACAAAACTAACATTGATTCAGCTCTGCCTCTTCTCAGCCAGCATCCCTGGGATAAATTATTAAAATTCTTCATGGAGATAGCTAACATTTATTGTATAATTACCACTTACCACTTACCATTACCACTTAGCATTGTGCTAAGCACCTTATATGAATACTCTTACTTAATTCTCACAACTTTATAAGTTAGGTGCTATTATTACCTCCAATTTTATAGAAGAGGAAATGAGGCTTGGCAAGTTTTAATAAGTATCTTTGATACTAGAATCATATTGGTCTGACACTAAAGACTATGCTATTATGTGCTACCATGTCCTGTAATATTTTTTAAAATTGTTGTTGTTGTTGTTTAATGCTCTGAGTCTCGATGTTCCCAACTTTATTTTTATATTTTTTACTTTTTTGAGACAAGGTCTTGCTCTGTCACCTGGGCTAGAGTGCAATGGCATCATCACAGCTCATTGCAACCTCAAACTCCTGGGCTCAAGCAATCTTCCTGCCTCCGCCTCCCAAGTCGCTGAGGCTGCAGGCACACACCACCACTCCTGGCTAATTTTTCTATTGTGTATAGAGACCAGGTCTCACTCTTACTCAGTCTGGTCTCAAACTCCTGGCTTCAGGCAATCCTTCTACCTGCGCCTCCCAAAGTGCTAGGATTACAGGCGAGAGCCACCGTGCCAGGCCTTCAACTTAATGTTACATAACATCAGAGTTTGTTGTGATGATGGAATGAGTAAATATGGGAAAGTACCTGGAAATAATGAACCCAAATTCTCTGTATTTAAAACTCCTATTTCTCTATATCTAGCCAAGCGGTTTGTTTGGTTTGGTTTGGTTTGGTTTGGTTATTATTGTTGTTGCTACATGGAGTGTATCATGTGGGCTTCATATTAGTTCATCCTAATCAGTATATAATGGCAATGAGTTCTATTTTGATAGAATATTGCTTCAGAACTCTTCTGCCTTATCACATTTCTTAGGGCACACAAAAACAGTTTAAGACAACTTCATATTATTCAAGAAAATGAAATCATTTAAAATATGTAAAAATAAAGGAAACACTTAGAATGCTTCTGTAAATTGGACAAAGTGGAGGTCAAGGCAATTAGAGTTTCTTGAACCAAATGGGAACAGAGGCTTTTTGGATCTGAATTGTTCATCTTATTTTGTGTTTCTGAAAGCTGTACTTTGGAATTTGCAGTAGGAATTCTCTAACTGATAAAAGCTGGAAAATTAGAGCATCTTAAAATCTTGTTATAGTAAATGATTAAAGACTCCACAATGGTCCTCCTCAGGGATATCCTATAAATAGGTGCACTCAACTTACTCTTTCAGGGGCCTTTCTCTTGATAATTATGCAAGCACTGACAAAATCACACCGAACTCATCACAGCCGGCGTATGCAGGGAACGAGCACTGCTTTCGGCATGTTATGGAGCAGCATCGTACAAGGCGCTTAACATCCGACAATGAAATAATATATGGAAAGTTGTAAAGTGCTGTTCATCTGAGAGTCATTACGGCTAATGCTAATCCAATTCTATTTCTTCTGCTCTAAAGTGAAGACTAGGACTGGGAAGCACTTTGTAAACATACATTGACTTATGAATGTATAATTACAAACTAATGAATTCTGCATCTTTCATTTTCACTTCATAAATGTATTCAGCAAACATTTATAGAGTGCCTAAATGTTTTATGGCATGAATATATTTCACTGTCATGTCAAGTTAAACATATTAGAGAGAGTAGGAATCACTGATTATTTATCCAATGTTTCCTCTAACTTGGGAATTACCGTCGTAATCTCTACCCTGGCCTCATGCCTCCGTTCTCCCCTAGAATTCCCAGAAAGCAAGGAATTATTGCTGCACAGCTAGTCACGTGCTGCACCCTGCTTTCTGCTGCCAACTGCTTCTGAGGAACCTATTTTTGATTTATATTTAGAAATGGGAGACAAGATAGAGTTATGGAAAAGTATTTTTTAAATTATGTTCTATGCGATTAAAATATATCAACTATCTACATAAAAGAGGCTTTTAAAAAATTTTTCCAAATTTGTTAGGACCTTCATTGATAAGCATCTAAGGAATGGAAAGAAATAAAAAGCTAGTCTTTCTAGACTACTTTGAATTCATTTTTTGCCTTATATTAAAACACAAATTTCACTAGAGTTTTTTGACCTAGCAGTAAGTAGGCTTATAAAAGTTCTCAAAACTTTTTTAAGTTTAGCATTAATCTCGGATACTTACAGTCCTTCCTTTTAGAACTTTCTTTTCATTGCCAGCCTTGAAAAGAATTGGAGTTTTGTTTAACTGCTTTGAGTAGTTATTATTAACACAGCCCATTAAAGCCCGGTGTTTACCTTCTCTGAGAGTAAAGCAACAAGGTTGAAGTGTTCACTTGACTTGAATTGAAAGATTGCAAAGCAGTTAAGACATAGTAGCTAGTTGGAGTTCAAAGCATGTGTCTGAGCATTCATTCTATATGATGTGGTTTATAATTGAAATTAGAACCATTCAGTTGCAATGCTTTTTTAGGGTCCATTACTGAAATTGTAACACTAATGTCAGTTTGTGAATAAGGCTTTGAAATACAGGATAGGAGAATCTGCTTCCTAATTGGCAAAGTTTCGGAGAGGAAGAACACTGACACATTCATATCCACAGACTAAAAGTGCAACTGATTTGTCAGTTTGTGATCTGCAATCCAAGAAAGTCGTGTTTGCTGACAATGGATTCATTAGAACTTTTCTCTCCTACTGCCAACAGGCACAGGAAAAAATGAAATTTTTCTGGCAGTTCCCAATGTTGATGGAAGAATCAAAGTGGCCTTCAATAGGCCCATGGTAAAAGGGGAGCTTTGTTTTGTGTTCCAATAGGCCTGAAAACGGTCATTTTGAAACTCAATAAAGGTGTGTGTTCTAGGAAGTCAGAGGAGTTGTTTGTTAATACACTAGGCTCCAACAGAGGAAGTTGGGTTAAATATGTCACCAGAAAATTTATGATGCATGCAAAAGGCTTCCTGACTTTAGGTCCCTGCGGGATCCTGTATTAATAGAGGAAAATCAGAGGGAAAAGCCTTTATTGTGAGCCACGAAAAAGGATGACTCTGTGAGCTTTAGAATTAATTTTGGGTGAATTTTGTCAAAATGAAATTTACTATTTCTTTTTGAGAATGCTTCATTGGGAGTGAATCCTGCAAAGTGTGTGTGTTTGTGTTTGTAACCAATATTGTTATTAATACTTTTTGCCCAGCAGCCTCGGAATTGGAGAAAGCTGCAGTACATATTTCTTCCATGTTCCCACAGAATATTACCCTACAGTGATTTCCAGCACCTTTCACTCTGTCTTTTGGTTCTGCTGCTTTTACTTAAAAGAATTGTTGATAGTTCAAGAAACCTAGAGAAAGATCTATAACAGCATAACATAAACCGTGGCCGAGACATAGGACTTTCACTCTGGGTAATTACCCCCACATGTTTGTCAACAAGAAAGCATTCAAGGTTGTTTTGAATATTTTGCACAATAGTCATAACAGTTTTTGTTAGAGATTAAATTTATCAGTAAAATGCCAAGTGTAATTATTGCAAGGTCTAAAGATATTTGTACAATTTCAATTGACTGTACTGATTTATAATAGAAATTAAAATGTTTTGTGTATAAATTTCAGTGCAGAAAAACAGTATTATTGGTATCTTCATCACTTATACGTCTGTGGATAAAAGGTAAAGTCAGATTAGCAGTAATAACTCGGACATTTTCTTACCTGAGCTCACAAAGAACACTCTCGCTAGGTGTTGACAATGTACAACAGTGCACAACTGAGTATCCTCAAGGTACTGACTTGTGTATCAGGCATACCTGCTGCTATGGTCTGAACGTTTATGTCCCTCATGAATGGAATTAGTGTCCTCATGAAAGAGACCCCACAAAGATCGCTTCTCCCTTCTACCAAGTGAGGACACCGTGAGAAGGCACCACCCAAGCCAGAAAGTAGGTCCTCACCAGACACTGAATCTGCCTTAATCTTGAACTTCCTAGCTGTGAAAAATAAATTTCTGTTGTTCATAAACCACTCAATTTATAGTATTTTGTTATAGTCATCAGGACAGACTGAGACACATGCCATACTTTTAACCCTAGGGCCTTCAAGACATGAAAGCCACTCCAGTTTCTACTGCAAAGCAAAGACTGTTCCTCTCCCTTTTATATGATACCAAATTCGAGGGCTCCAAAGGCAATGCTGCTGCTTACTCAGAATTTTAGTAAATTAGATTTTTATATATGATATGCAT
Organism: Avahi laniger; assembly: GCA_963575035.1. Lineage (NCBI taxonomy): Eukaryota > Metazoa > Chordata > Mammalia > Primates > Indriidae > Avahi > Avahi laniger. The sequence continues at coordinate 68,328 of CAUYSK010007656.1, read as the reverse complement.
GATCCTGCATAATTCAAAATAAACTCATTTTGTTTTTTACCCATTAGCCACCTTAATTCCTAAAGTGGAGAATTTTAAAGTGCCTTGTTTAAAACATTTTCAGTAACATTAAATACAATTTATTTCTTAACAAAGTTGTTAAAACTAAGTTAAGTGTATCTGAAAAGTTTCCTAAATCCCTGTTTAAGATTTTTTTTCTTTTTATAACTTTTTCCAGTAAAAGACAACTACTTCCTTCCTAATTGTTGAGTCCAGAATCCTTGGAATCACCCTTGACTTAATTTTTCTTATACCAGATTCTATAGATCAGCAAGTTTTGAGGTTAAGGGATCCAAATTTAGAGGTGCTTCTCAATGAAAGAGCAATCTTATTATAGCAATAGTGATATTTTCATTCATAAAATTTGCTGATATATATTAAATAGCAATGTAAATTAAAGATTGCCATGAATTGGCACTCCTTCGAGATTGGTGGAAGAATGAGTTGAGATGAATTTTCTGGAAAGCAAATTTGGCTTTACACATATGTTTCCCCAGAAATTCAGCATGAATTTATCCTAAGTAAATAATCAGAGAAGCCTACAAGTTATGTTCAAGGATGGTCATCAAGTTAATATTTATGGTAGTAAAAACTTCAAGGTGATATACATAACCAATAGAAAGGCTAAATACAACAGAAGGACTAAATAAACTGTGATTCATTCATGTACTTGAATACAATGCAAGTATCAAAATTATATCTTACAGGAATATTTAGTGATGTTAAAAAATATTCAACATCCAAAGTTAGGAGAAAAAGCACTATATAAAATTATATAAGCAATAAAATCTCAATGTTCTAATTATCTCATATGGTAAAAAGTAAAAGAGTGATAGTTTCTTATAGGTGGTAGAATACCAGATACTTTTATTTTTTATTTTGTTTAATAGATTACTTTTTATTTTCTTTTGTATGTTTTTTACATTTCTGAATACCCTATAGTGAGCATACAATATTTTCATAATAAGAAAACTGTTATAAAATTATTAAATCTTGAACTAACCAAAAAGAGTTTAAACACCGTCTCTTCAAATTGGTCATCCCTGACACCTTATATAAATATAGTGCACTCCACCAACAACCATTTTGTCTATCGCTTTGCCCTGTTCCAATCTTCTTTACAACACTATTGCCTCCTGGCATTTATAAAGTTGTTCATTGGTATTTTGTTTCCCAACCAATTTTCACTAAAATGTAAGCTTCTTGAGAGCAAGGGTTTCGATTGTTTTGTCCATTGCTCTATGTTACAAGTACTTAAAACAGGCCGGGCACGGTGGCTCACGCCTATAATCCTAGCACTCTGGGAGGCTGAGGCGGGAGGATTGGTTGAGTCCAGGAGTTTGAGGTTGCTGTGAGCTAGGCTGACGCCACGGCACTCTAGCCCAGGCAACAGAGTGAGATCCTGTCTCAAAAAAAAAAAAAAAAAAAAACAAGTACCTAAAACAGTGTCTAGCACATAATAACTATATAGTAAATAATCTTTGATTGAATAAATAAATGAATAGATGAATCACTTAATGAATGAATCGCATGTTCCAGCCATGTCATGTTGGACAAATCTTTTAATCCCTCTAGGTCTCAATTTCCTCATACATAAAATGAGGACAGTAAGGACAATAATAGTATCTATGTTATAAATATATGAAGAAGAAATGAAAAAATAAATGTAAAGTATATAATACAATACCCAGCACACAGTAACTACTCTAAACTGTTAGCTACCCTATTTATTAGCCATGGTTTGTCTGTTACTATCTCTATGACCATGTCTCCCTTGTCCCCTCACTTTTGCTGGGTTATAAATATCCTCAGAATCCTGTGCTTCACTTAGTTCCCTATTTTCCACAGCCATTTATACAGCTTTGCACATAGTAGGAAAATAGGACTATTTATTATCATAAGTTTAAATGATCATAAGTTACCATATGTTGATTATCTAAATATTTAATTTCCTAATACACGTTTGAATCTTTCTGGATAATTTCCTCCATTATCTAATATACTTTAGTGCTTATGGTCACAGTATTAGACTAAAAGGGATGGCCTTTATCTCACACAAACACACACGCACATACACATGCCCTGTACACATCACTCTTTAGATTATACTAAATTGACAATTACTGCTGCAGAGAACTGGTGAAAGGCTGCTTTCACAGGTTAGGTGAGAGCTTCCAAACATGATGCAGTGTCTAGTTACCTCTGTATTCCAGGATGTCTGTATTAGGGACAGAGACTTTGGCAACTTTCAGCATGCTGTATGAAGTGGTGATAAAATAGATGAGGTTTGAAATTAAACATGCCAGCAAAAATAATGAAAATGTTAGAGCTTAAAACTACTGCCTGATAAATGTGTTATAAGCCTATGAACCAGCTGGAAGTGTGCCTGGCTTTGAGTGATACCTGCCTGGATTCTGACTTTTTGATAGCCAATGGCCTTGCCCAGCTGAGCTAACAATAATACCCAATGCTACATTTTGCAATCCCAGTGCCCTTGCCATAAACCATTTCCCTTCTTTAAAGATAACGTACGTCATTGTATGATGTTTGTGGGGAATGGTTCGATCTGCTATTAAGTAAGCAACTTTAGTACTCCTGCTTGCTTGAAGCATTGAAATTCTGGTCCAGTTCACAAATTAGGAGTCCTAGAATTATTAATAGATATATGTCTTACCATAAGCAACATGTTGATTACTTCATGGACAGCTAGTTAAAGTTCAATAAACCTGTACAAAACCTCTTAGTTTATGTCTTCAAAAGTCAAGAATGTTGATCAGCATTGAATACTTTGCTCTTTTTGTTTTCATTTTGAGAGATAGTCATAGTGAAGGAAACAGGAAAAAAGCCCAAATGCTGAATTTTCATTTTGTTGTGACTTTTCTTTCATTGCTATTTGATTTCGTGTAGCATAAAAAATAAATAGTTTTGCTGACAGTCAATTTTTATTATTTTCATTCACACTTTTGGCAAAGCTCATGAAAACACCATGCTATATTCTTTAGATTTCATTCAAATAAGTTTTTTTAACTGTTCTTTATTTCTTCTTTTGTTTTCTAACTTTGTTGATAAAGTACATTCCGTTAGAACTAAAAGTATGACATTCAGCACCTGGGTCTCTTCTTATCTGTGCCTAGCATTATGAGAGAAAGTTTAAACTAAATATCATGAAATAGCATTTAACTATATGAGGCCAGCTGTCAGACTAAACTTTATATCCTCTACTAATGAAAAGTGCATTTTTATAGTTTAACCTCCAAAGCAAGAGGAGCTAGAACTAGTGCTGTTTTCTTTCTAATAAAGATAAAATCCTATTATAAACAACTCTAGAGGACACCTGAGTTGTTCTGTTTCAGTGGAATTTTACTAAAGTAATACAAATCTGTAAATCACACTCTAACCTGCACTAATAGAATACGGAAGCAAGCAGGGGCAAGTCTCTTCAAAGTGATTTAAGACATGGAAAACCATTAAGAAAGCAAGCATTCAACACATATCCACCCTATGTTTTCCCTCTGATCTTTGCTTTCTTGATGGATATTTTGTGAGTGATGTGGGTGAGTTAGAGTTTAGGTTGACAGAATATCATGGGGAGGAACTGGGTGGAGATTGCAGAGGAAATCAAGAGCAAAAGGGTGAGCTGCAAGAGACCAGGCTCCCTATCCTTTCCGCTATGTAGCAAAGTACTGAATGAAGCAATTTGGTAAGAACATGGACTGTCATTTAGAAAGGAAATCATATAATGCCCAGAGCCCTCTTCTTCGCAAGAAAACAGTGTAATTAGTTTAACAAAATGCTGCTGTTTTCATGGGCAATCAGCCAGGACATAGGTCTCACTTGGCTGCATGAAAAGGATTTTGTGCTGATAATAATGTTTGACTGGAATTGTACCCATAGTTTATCTCTGGTCTTGCCTGAAAAGCAACACTTTTTTTTTTTTTATCTGCCGAGGGCCTTCAAAACAAAGGATGCAAGTTCTTTCTCAAGTATATTTACTTGCCCATTGGTATCATTTGTGCAGAAGCCTAGTTCCTTTCACCTTATCACACAGATGTCAGAGAGAAAGGAGGCAGAGATAGAGGAGGTATCTGCTCTATGTTCTTATTAATTTATTTGTTCAAACCTCTATCATAGCACTTTTCAGGTTATGTTATTATATAATGGCTTGTCTTCTCCAAAACAGTGTGTACCTTGAGAACCGTGCCTAGCACAGTACCTGGAAGATCTCAGTATATGTTTATTTATTATGTTTATTTATTAAGAGAGAAAATTTTTATATCACCATCTATGTCAGTTCTGTTGTTATCTACTCCTCACAATGTCAGATGGAACAGCCCAAGCACATTTGTTTAAAATAAAATTCAGAGAGTTTCCTGAGAGGAATGGACCCCAGGGGTTTGGGATTTATTTTTGGTTTTTATCCACTATTTAATATGTGCTAGGTAGTCTTCATGCATAATCTCACTTTAAAACCCACAAAACATTACGAAGTAAAGATTATTGTACCCATGTTAGAAATAGGAAAATTGAGGCTCAGAAAATTATGTAGCTTGCCTGTTATCTCTCTATTGGTTAATGGCCAAGATAGAACTAGTACTAGAAGCCTCAGTTGGGAGGAGAGTATGAAGATAGAGAAGATGTATAGTTTCTTCCACAGGGTACATTCTCCAGTATGGTGACTTTTCAATATGTTTTGAGCAGTATGTCAACATGAAGTTTCTTAGGCCTATGGAAAAGATATTTCAGGAGGTAGTATGAAATAAATTCTTAAAAAATCAAGTCTTGGAGATTTGAAGAATTGGTATAAGGAAGGTTTTTTGTTGTGTTGTTTTGTTTCATTTTAACTTACCTATTCATTCATCAGCCACAGACTTGACCACTTTTTCAGGCTTGTTTATATAGTACAATGTCAGATTAGAATCCGTATCTTTCTATTACAAAATCCCTGCTCTGATGATTATATTGCTTCCCTAGTTCTCCATTTAGATTGAGGTGTGTCCTTAGGGTCTGCTTTTTGTCTCGGTAACCACCTGTAACTTCAGGAATATGGATCTGAAGACTACAAAGGGAACAAGAAGTGGATACCAGTTATCTTCTTTCTTACGTAAGTTTTGAGAAGTATGGTAGGCTGAATAATGTCCACCCAAAAACATCCACACTCCAATTTCTGCACTTGTGATTATTTTACCTTTTATAGCAAAAAGGACTTATCAAATGTAATCAAGTTAAAGACCTTGAGATGGAGAAGATTATTCTCAGTAATCCCAGTGGACCAGATAATCACTTGGGCCCTTATAAGAGGAAGGCAATAAGGCTAGAGTTAGAGAAAGAGATGTGACCATGTTAGAAGCTGGTATTAAGGATGGAGGAGGGAGCCATGAGCCAAAGAATGCAGGCAGCCTTTAGAAGCCGGCAAAAGTGGATGGGGCCAAGATGGTGGACTAGAAGCAGCACCTATGTGCGCTCTCTAGGAGAGGATCGAACACTGCAAGTAGATGCCCACCTACAGAAGGACCCTCTTAGAGAGAGCATTGCATAGCATCAGAGAACTGACGGGAGACACTCCAAGTGAAGGAGACAGGGACTGGGAGTACCACTTGTCACAATTGGAAGCTACCTGGGAGAGACCCCTACATAGGGGGAAGTGATAAAGGAGAGAGCCCCAGGGACTCAGCCTCCCCATGCAGACATTGCAACTCAAGATGTGAGTGGCGGGCCCACACCACCACCGAGGGCCTCTGTACTGATCAGAGAACTCCTTGCTGACAGTATGGGATCAGCTTTGCTGCAGCTGCCCCAACATTGCCACTTGCCAGACCAGGTTGGGAACAGGGAGAGCAGATGTACTTGCAGGCCCCTGACTGGGAGCCAGGCACCCGCAACACCAGGGAACTCAAATAAATCCACAAGAAGAAAAGAAACAACCCCATCAAAAAGCAAGCAAAAGACAAGAACAGAAGTTTTTTAAAGAAAATAGACAAATGGTCAACAAACATATAAAAAAGGAGCTCAACATCACTAATCATGAGGGAAATGCAAATTAAAACCACAGTGAGATATTACCTTACCCCTGCCAGAATGGCCATTACTAAAAAGTCAAAAAGCAATAGTACTGGCATGGATGCAGAAAGAAAGGAAAAATTCTACACTGCTGAGGTACTGTAAATTAGTACAAACTCTATAGAAAACAGTATGGAGATTCCTCAAAGAAATAAATGTAGACCTACCATTAGATTCAGAAATCCTGCTGATGAGTATCTACCCAAAGGAAAAGAAGTTGGTTGGGTTCTCACACCTCTAATCCTAGCACTCTGGGAGGCCAAGGTGGGAGGATGGTTTGAGTTCAGGAGTTTGAGACCAGTCTGAGCAAGAGCGAGACTCCATCTCTACCAAAAAAGGAAAAAAATTAGCTGGGCATGGTGGTACACACCTGTAATTCCAGCTGATGGGGAGGCTGAGGCACAAGGATCACTTAAGCCCAGGAGTTTGAGGTTACAGTGAGCTATGAGTATGCCACTGTACTCTAGCTAGGGTGACAGAGTGAGACTCTGTGTCAGAAAAAAAAAAAAAAAAACTCTTTTTGTGAAAAAGACACCTGCACTCAAATGTTTACTGCAGCATAATTCACAATTGCAAAATTGTGCAATCAACCTAAGTGCCCATCAATTCATCAGTGGATAAAGAAAATGTGGTGTGTGTATAAATGTATAGTGCATATATATATACATACATATATATATTTTTTTTTTTTTGAGACAGAGTCTCACTCTATCATCTGGACTAGAGTGCTGTGGTGTCAGCCTAGCTCACGGCAACCTCAAATTCGTGGGCTCAAGCAATCCTCCTGCCTCAGCCTCCTAAGTAGCTGGGATTACAGGTGCATGCCACCATGTCTGGGAATTTCTTCTATTTATTTATTTTTTTAGTTGCCCAGCTAATTTTTTTTTTTTTATTTTTAGTAGACATAGGGTCTCGCTGTTGCTCAGGCTGGTGTCAAACTCCTGACCTCAAATGATCCTCCTGCCTTGGCCTCTCAGAGTGCTAGGATTACAGGCATGAGCCACTGTGCCCAGCCAAAATGTGGTATATATTAATATACATCATGGAGTGCTAATCAGCTGAAAAGGAATGGATTAATGTCTTTTTCAGCAACTTGGTTGGAACTGGAGACCATTATCCAAAGTGAACACCACATTTTCTCACTGATAAGTGAGGTAAGTGATAAATGAGAACTAAATGATGGGTACACACAGGGACAAAGCATTGTGAAGGATGTGAGAAACCAAGAAAAGAGGAGGGTGGGGGGCATGTGAGATAAAAACTTGCCTGTTGGGTACAGTGAACGTTATTCTGGTTACAGGCACACCAGGAGCCCTGACTTGAGGATTATATAAGGTATCCATGTAGCAAAACCACTTGAACATCCTTAATTAACATTTTTAAATAGAAAAAAAAAATACTTAAATGAAGAGGAGTTAAGGAAAAAAAAAAAAAAAAAAGAAGAATGACCCAGCAATCCACTCATAGGTATATACCCAAAACAATTGAAAAGAGGCACTCAAATGTTTGTACATGATTATTGTATGGACCGAATGCTTTTGTCTCCGCAAATTCATGTGTTGAAACCCTAACCCCTAATGTGATTGTATTTGGACATGGGGCCTTTAAGAAGTAATTAGGTTTAGAAGAGGTGACGAGGGTGGGGACCTCGTGAAGGGATTATAGTAGCATCCTTGCAAGTAGAGGAAGGGAGACCAGAGTGTTCTCTTGCTCGCTCTCTCTCCTTTTCTCTCTCCTCTACCATGGGAGGGCACAGGGAGAAGGTGATGGTCTACAAACCAGGAAGAGGCTCCCTCTAGGAACCATATATGCCAGTGCCTAGATCTTTGGACTTCCCAGCCTCCAGAACTGTGAGAAATAAATGTTTGTTGTGTAAGCCACCCAGTTTATAGTATTTTGTTATGGCAGTCTGAGCTGACTAGGATAGGTATTCATAACAGCACTACTCCCAATAGCCAAAAGGTAGAAAAACCCAAATGTCCATCAATTCATATGTAAACTAAAAATAAAATCCTAAGCCTCCCTAACTGACTGAACAGATCTCCTCTTGACCAAGGGGACCCCAGAGGAACCTTTAAAAACTGAGTTCCTGACCACGATGGGACAGGAGGTAAGGCACACCTCCTTATACGCACTCCCTTTTGCACGTAGACACAACGACTGACCAGCATTAATATTAAAATAGAGATCATACCATGGACAGAACAGATTCTTTGTGGTAATAAGATGCCAAGTTACAAACAAGACGTAAGGCCATGCCAGGCAAGGGTCAAGTCTCATCCGTAAACCGTCAATTTTGCTTAACAGGTCCTCTGACCCAGCAGCTTGTGGCTTGCTCCCACAACCTGACTCTGGCATAACATCTCATGATGATTAGCAAGCAGACTTCTTATCTTAACGAACGTCTGTTAAAATTAAACTTAAACATTCTTTTCTACTGACGCCAAGTTTTTAGACAAGGCCTTAGTCCTTCAACCAATGACAAATTAAAGAATGTCTGATTCCACTTATGATCCCTGTTTCAAGATATCCCATCTTTTTGGACCAAACCAATGAATATTCTCAATGTATTGATTTATGAGTTTGCCTATAACTTCTGCTTCCCTGAAATGTATAAAACAGAGTTGCATTCTGACTGTCTTGGGACCATTTACTCAAAGCTTCTTGGATTTGTGTTTTCATATTGGCTCAAAATAAACCTCTTTGAAATTAAAAAAAAAAAAAAAAGCTGGCAAAAGCAAGGAAACAGTGTCTTAGTCCATTTGTGCTGCTATATCAGAATACCTGAGACTGGGTAATTTATAAAAAATAGAAATTTATTTTTTCACAGTTCTGGAGACTGAGAATTCCGGAACTGGCATCTGGGGAGGGCCTTCTTGCTACAACCTCACATGTCAGAAGGCAAAAGGGCAAGCAAGACCTAGCACGTGTCCTCACATGATAGGAGAGCAGAAGAGAGCAAAACTAGTCCAAATCTGTGTGGAGCCTCTTTTAAAGGGCCTTAATCCCATTGACAAGAGAGGAGTCCTCATGGCCTAATCACCTCTTAAAGGATTCAAGGGTCAATTGCTCAACACAATTGACCCTTGAATAACACAAAACTTGGGGACACTAACCCCCTGTGAAGTCAAAAATCCACATATAAATTTTCACTCCCCCAGAACTTAGCTAGTAAAAGCCTACTGTTGATAACTTACTGATAACATAAATAGTCAATTAACACATATTTTGTGTGTTATATGTATCGTATGCCATATTCTTACAATAAAGTAAGCTAAAGAAAACATTATCAAGAAAATCATAAGGAAGAAAAAATATATTTACTAGTCATTAAATGGAAGATCATCATAAACATCGTCATCCTTGTTGCCTTCATGTTTAGCAGGAGGAGGAGGCAGAAGAGGAGGGGGCTGGTCTTGCTGTCTCAAGTGCGGCTGTAGCAGAAGAAAGGCTGCATCTAAGTGGACGTTCAAACCAGTGTCGTTCAAGGGTCGACTGTAATATCACATTGGCAACACCTGAATTTTGGAGGGGACATATTTAAACCATAGCAAACAGGTTCTGCCTTAGAGCCCTCAGAAGAAAATAATCTGCGTACCTTAATTTTAGTCTTCTGACTTCCAGAACTGTAAGAGAATAAATGTGTTGTTTTAAGCCACTGTTTGTGGTTATTTTTTACAGCAGCAATAGGAAAAGGAGTGATTACTACAAAAGAGCCTCTTCCTTCCTTCTCCTATGAGCTGTTGAAAAGACAGAAATCTAGCCAGGTTTAAATTCTTCACAAGTGTAATACAGCCTCAAAAAGTGTTAAACGCTATGAAGATTTTTGTGAACAATAGATTGAACATACTAGCAATGGCTCAAGGACCTAAGTAGAAGTTAAGATGTGTGACCTTGTACTTTTCCCTGTTACTATGATGCTTGAGACCTTGAGTCTTCTCTGATTTATCTATCTGTAAATGAGGGTAAAGCAATGGGTGTGCCTACATCATAGAAGAGCTGTTTAGCTTCATTTGGTAAAGCTTGTAAAATGCTGTGAAGATAATAAATGCTAATCTTTATTTAATCAACTAGGCAAGAAGACAATTAAATGAAAGACCAGAAGTGTGCCTTGCAGCACAGTATCTGATGGAGTTCTTGTAGCTCAAACCTACAGAGACCTATATTTAAAATACAATTTCCGTAATCTATCCTATCAAAGTGATAAATTAAGGTTTAGGGCTTCCAATTCCTTGCTTATCTCAACTGCTTAAATTCAATTGCTTTAATTAAAATTGCATTCAGAATGCATTTTCCAATTTAGACTTTCAAAGGCCATGAGGGTTTTGTTCCATTACATCTTTTTCATCTTATAATGTTTGAAGGAACATCATTTAATTTTCTCAACAGTAGAAGAAAATTTTCCTTCTTAAATTAATAGTTATTGTTTCAACTAACATGTTATAGACAGCAAATCTCAAAATTGGCAGTTGCTAAATTAGTGGTGGGTAGAGATATTTTATAAGTATTTTAGCTTTTGAATTGGTCTTTACATCTGTTCTTGAAACATACGGAGACATTGTTTTGCAACAAAAAAAGATATACAATCATTAAAAAGAGTAGGAAATAGTAAGAATACACCAATCACCTCAGGTCAATTTACCATTTGCTTAGTGACCCAAGAAGTAATCTGTATTTTATTGTATTAATATTTTGAAGGTCACAAGTCAGGAATAGAAGAGCAGCAAAACCCACCAAATCTGACAACCAGGCTCACATAGAAAAATTTGGATGGTTGTGCTGCAAGAGTCCCACCCACTCATCCCTTATCCCTTCACTTTAGACATTACCAACCACAAAGCCAAGAGAAACCCATTCTATTTCAAGGCCATGGCCAACTTTCCTCCCTCCTTTCTTTTTTTTTTTCATTTCCCATCTTTAAGTGACCTTCTTTTCTTTCTTTCTTCCCTTTATGTGTTAATATAATTTCAGACTTACAGAAACATTTCATGAATAATAAAAGAAATTCCTGCATAGCCTTAATCAAGATTCACAAATCGTTTACATTTTGCCCCATTTGCATTATCAATTCTCTGTTTCACACTCTCTCTCCATGAACCATTGAAAGTTAGATGGAAACACCACAGCCCTTTACTTCTAAATAATTCATTGTATATTTCTTCAATAATAGGACATTCTTTTATATATTTCCACTGACAAATTATCAAAATTAGGAAATTTAACATGGATGTAAAATGTTTTCATAATTTATAGTTCCTACTCAAATTTCATCAAATATCTCAATAAAACACTTCATAACTATTATTCTCTTAGTCTAGGATCAGGCATTTCAATAAATTATCATGTCTATTTAGTCTCTTTTATTTGGAAAGAGTTCTGTAACCTTTCTTGGTTTTTCTGGACCTTGACATTATTACAGAGTAGAGGCCAATGGTTTTGTAGATGATCCCTTAGTTTAGGGATCATCATTAGGTTCAGGTTATATTTGACAGAAAAACCTTTAAATTCTTTATCCTTAGTGTATCCTAATAAACAGCATGCAATATGTTTCCAATATTGGTAGTGTTACCTTTATCACTTTGTTATTGTGGTATCCATCCGGTTTCTCCAGTCAAAAACTATTTGCCATTTGTAATCAGTATGCAATTTGTGAAGGAGATAACATGAGATCATATAACATCAACCTTTAATCTTTCAGTTTTTGAATCCATTCATGATTTTCTAACTCCATACATCTTTTTATGTTTATTGGCTAACACCCCACTATAAGAAAGAGTATTCTCTTCTCTCCCATGTTTTTATTCACTTATAGATTTATATCACCAAGGATTTTTATTTTAGTCAATGTGTTATAATCCATTACAATCTATTTTTTTATTAATAATACTCAAATTGTTCCAGATTTGACCACTCAGAGCCCTTCGAGATGACTCTTTTGTCTTTTTGACGTGACTCCCTCCCTCTTGGAGCACTCCTTTACTTTCTGGCCCACAGAGTATCTATGCAAGTATTTCTTGTACGCATTGTCTCAGTCCTAGAATCAGCCTTGCCCCAAGGAGCTGTGGTTCATTTTAGTGGATAATGGCATTATAAACTATACTTTGGGTGCTATAATTTTGCTCATTGCTACCAGTAGGTCACTGATCATAGTCCTTTTTCGTCAACGGAGCTAAGAAATACACACACACACACACACACACACACACACACACACATATCTAAATGTATTTGCATTGTTACCTATAAATGTATGTATGGAAAACCATGAATTCATACTGATAATTTTAATCTAACCCCACCATGGTATATTCTTCTCTGTCCAAAGTTGCCCAGATATTAAGTGAGAGAATTGAACTTGATTCCAGGTTTCTCTGACTCTAATAGTCCAGATTCAAAATCACTGAGATTAAAACTTACTGCCCAAGCTTCATCTATTGTACAGACACACCCTCCACTCTCCTCCCTCCAGTATCAAATTATCCTACTTCAATGCCCTTACATCACTATTTATTCTTTCTGAAGATAAAGAGATCATTAAAACAAAAGTTACTTTATATGTTCACATCTGACAAAGGATTAATGTTCATGTTATTTTCTAGGTGTACAAAAATGGCTTGTAATATTCTTTTTTTATTCATTTCTTGACCATGAATAGAGGCACAGTTAGTAGGTTCGGAATTGAAATTCCTGTCTACTCTCCAGTCTACTTCCAGCAACTCTGAAGTGATATTATAGAACATCCTCTCCACACATATTAATTTGATGACTTCCTTTTACTTTCCATAGACCAAATATGTTCTCCTCTAAAATGTGAACTATGTAGCTAAAATAAACATGCAGCACATTATTTCTTCTATATTCATTTCATCCACAAAATGCCAGGATTTTTTTCACACCTGCTTCAACAAACCTTCACTGGACTCATTGAATGAATCATCATTTGTAACTTTCTGTTTTTTGGGTTTTTTTTTTTTAAATCCTGAAAATACCATGAAACTCAAAAGTAAGCACAGAACATTTATCATAATAGTTTCTTTCCAACCCATACAAATTATTTTTAGGATTCTCAGATGCTCTCTAAGGTGTCTGCCATACTCCCCACTGACATTCTAATCATGCAAATTATCAACAAAATTCAGTATTTACATCCAGATTTCAGAACCTTTCATAACTATTAGCCTTATTTGCTTAGGAGCTTGTTGCAAGTGTATATTTGAGATCAACACTAGCAAAACCTTCTAGGAGAACTCTGGGGAAATAAACACTGTGAGTACAGAAAATTCAAGCTGTTTGAGTAAAGAAGATTGCCAAAAGAAGAAGTCAACATTTTGAAAAGTATGGACACTCCTTATTTTTAGTAAGGTCCGTGGGATCGAAATATCAATAGTTCTTAGTATTAACATTAATTATAATACCAGATTACAATGGCACTGTGATAAGTCAAAATATTTCCAGTTTTACTTGTTATTAAAATTCTACAAAACAAGTAACCCCTTTTTAACATGAATTTGTGCCATTTTTCTCTCAGATTTATACTTTAAAATTATTTTTGAGGACTTTAATTTTTAAAATAAACTGTTTCTGACTGGGAGTGAGAGTTGGACATCAGTTTAATTTTTCTTTAATTCAATGCTGGAAATATTTTACTCCTCTATAGAATTCATTAATTATTTTTCATTATAAAAAGATATTTTTGTCCTAGGCAGATGATATGATCAGAGAAAATAGAGCCTTGAAAAATCATTTCATTAACAGGAGAAGTCTGAAGTAGTGTTTAAATTATAAATATGCCATTGAGAGGAAAACCAATCTCTCTTCTTCTACTGCCTCACCCTACTCAACATGAAGACTATGAGGATGAAGAACTTTATGATGATTCACTTCCACTTAATGAATATTAAATATATTTTCTCTTCCTTATGATTTTCTTAACATTTTCTTTTCTCTAGCTTACTATATTGTAAAGATACATTATATACTACATATAACACACAAAGTATGTGATAATCAACTGTTCATGTTATCAATAAGGCTTCCAGTCAATAGTAGGCTATTAGTAGTTAAGTTTTTGAGGAGTCGAAAGTTAGATGTGGATTTTCAATTATACAAGGAGTCTATACCCCTAACCCCCAGTAGTTCAAGGGGCTATTGTGATTCTCACAAGAGACCTTGGAATGGTTAAGTTGGAAAACTCCAGAGAGAAAGATGGGCGGAAGAACATCTGATTATGAGACATGGGATGTAACAGATAATGACTTCTGCATGGAGGATTTTAGTTAACAGATAACACAGACACTGTTCTTTTCTAGTTCTAAAGCTAGAGCCCTCTATATAAACCCTTTCTACCACCACAGTGAGCAGCAGAGATAAAAATTATTCTGATATCTGACTTTGTGGTAGGCATTTTAATGCTCAGTTCCATGTGCATTAAGCATTCCATGGAACTGTAGCATAGAAGATTGGAAAAGAAATAGCTGTAAATATATAGGATATTTAAGATGACATGGTAAACATTAACAGAGAAAGGGAGAGAGGGAGAGGGAGATATCTTAAAAGTTCTGAGGTAAGGAAAAGACTATTCTGTTACATCTGTCATGACCAGGAAAAGAACCAAAAAAATCCACCAGTGACAACGTAGGAACATAATAATGAAAGTGTATGACTATTCGAATAGGGATGGAACCATATCCAGTCCCACTCCTAGACTTGTGCAATAGGACCTCTGCCCTCAGCCCCTGCTTTTCCATCTCTTCTGCATGTACTCTTCACAAGGTGTGAGATCTACAGGATTGAGCAGATGTGCCCTCCTAGAGATGACTCACAGGTGCCCTGAGCATCTGGGGCTCTGGAATTCTCTGCCCGAATAACTCTGAATCTGCTTCCAGAGCTTCTTTGGGTCTATCCTTCTGAGAGTGGACTGTATCATGAGGGTACCTAAGGAGTAAACAAGGGTAGCTGTTGGTGGCTGGTGGAGGGAGCTCGGAAGTGTGAGTCCTGGAGGTGCGGGATTGAGTTGAGGGTGTAAAGAGAAATGGGGATGGTCATGGGCCAGCCTCATCTATTGGTTCTCTTCGTGCCATCCAGTCTGGGGCAGAAGTCTAAGAACTCTAAATTCAAGTCTAACTTCTAAGTTGTTACGAAGGTATATTTGTCAAAGTATTAATAGAAGAGTAGAAGACATGTAGTGTGAATAGAACCCATAGAAGAATCTTAGCTTGATTGATATCATTTAGCATTTAGAGAATTGGTATGTGAGCCTCCTTTTGCACTTTTGGCTTAGGTCCCATAAATGCTGGAAGTGAGGCATGACTAACAAAATCTGATTTTGAGTTTCACCAATTTCCTAAAGAGAAGAGATTTTTTAGTTAATATGAGGACAAACTAAAAATCATTTCTAATCTGTGTCTTTTGGTTTTGAGTGTATGTTTGATTTTTGTATTTGAATAATTGCTTATGTTAACTTTTCATTAACACTACGTGCTTTCTTGCAGAAAGGGTTTGTTCATTCTCCACCATATTTTTTTTTGGTCAGCGTAAAGCCCTTTATAGAAATTCAAATGTCAAATGCTACCAGTCGCCCAGGTCACACAGACTGCGCGACTGTTCCATATGACCCATGAGGAAGCAATCTGCCTTCTTAGGACTTTGAAATTTTGAAGCTGAAAGTGACTTTTAATAATCTAGTTCAATAATTCCATATTACAGATTATGGATCTGAAGCCCAGACATCATTTAACACCAATAACCTCTCCTATATCAAAATAAAAATAATTGACTTGGCCTGAAAGACAGAAAGCTCTTCATAAGTGCTGGAGTTTTTAAAAAGCAGTTTTTTACATTTTTTCAATTCCATAAAAGTGTTCCAGTTTGAGATTGAATGTGTATTGATTTTCAAAGTTCTTATCAACATGCAGATACTTCAGAGACAGTCTTGTGCATTTTAAGTGAAATTAGTTGAAAGCTGAGGTCTTAGAAATGGAACACAGTCCAGAAGCCTATAAGATAAAACGCAGGAGGTAGGGGCAGGGTGAGGAGGTCTGTTGGTAAGTGAGCCCAGAGAGAGCTAGAAAGCTGAACCTACTAGACAATTTTGCCTAAAGCCAGTCCTACAAGCACAAGCAGGGAGATGCTGACTGGAGAAAAAGTAGCCCAGTTGTTGAAACTACAGCACAGAACATGCCTTGTAACAAACAGGAAGTGACAAAAATAACTACCTTTTCAACATAAGCAGCAGCTTTAAATGGTGCACAATGAATTTTTCATCTGTCAATTAGATTGCAAACCAGAAAGTCATGGATAACAAGGATGCCTCCTTATGTCACTTCAGGGGACTGTCCAAAAATAGAAGACTGCCGGAAAACTGGAGAAGCATAATCAATACTGTGATTAATGGCAGTAATTTCACACAAACATCTGGGTAATTAAATATGCTCTTTAGGAGATGTTTCACCTCGTGACTAGTGAAGGAAAGAATGAGTTTCAAATCAAACATCACTGTCAGTATATTGAATAACTCACAGCCACAAAGAAACTCACATTGGGATGTTTCCAGCTGTCAATTCTATAAACGGTATTCTTTTATTTAAAAGAAAATATACTCTGGATCAGCTCTTCATTATGCAGTCCTTGTTCATTAATTTAAAGGCAACCTAACAAGTATATATACATACATTGTATATTGTGTACCTGAACTTTGGCTATGCATTCTGGGAAGTAATAGGACTATGTCAGTTGCTTCCTGCTCCCAGGAAAATTAAGATTTTTTGTTGCCTTAGCAAAGAATATTCGTAGGAAACAATCAGCAAGCAATGGTGAATGTTTGTGTTTCCAACCTGGACCAACCGTCAGAAATATTTGAGGTGTTTGTTAAAGTTAATTCAGCAAATCAGGAATCCATATGGCCCCTTAAAGTGCATCTCAAAGAAAAACTGTAATACTGTCTTTTAAGGAAGTGTTTTTTAAGACATATGCTCCAGTTTTGAGATTGAATGTGTATTGATTTTCAAAATTCTTTCAATATCTAAAATATATTATTCAAGAGATAAAACTGTTTTACCCAAAAATGATTGCAAAATGAACTAGCATATTAACACCTTATTTTGAGCAAGGTGCTAAGATCAACATTACCACATAAAGTTTTGGTTTTTTATAAAACTTTGTCATCCTAATAATCCTCTTGTTGCAGTCATCTGTAGAATCCTGGAACACAAAGAAGGACTTGTAAAACAATCATTTTTTAGAGACGGGAACAAGAAGGTCAGGGAGATGACTTTGCCTGTTTCCAAAATTTAGTTAGTGATTCCCGGGATTCCTATTCAGATCTACTCACCACACCACGCTGCCCCCTCAGTGAAAAGTGGTACAAGTAGTTCAAATATTTTGGTAGTTTTGCTACTAGTTCAAACACTTGGATGTCTATTAACAAGCCGGTTGACAATATCATGCCTCTTATATCTTTCAAAAAAATGTTCTTACATTTAAAGTATTGTAATATTTTATAGCCAGAAAGTTCGAACCATGAACAATGCCATCAGTTAAGTAGATATTGATTTTAGTTATGAGAAAGCACTGCTGTGAAAAAAGACTACTCCATTTCTAAAAACTGAGACAATGAAGAATGTCCGCTGGCAAATTGGTTGTGATTTCAATCTTGTCCCTTTCAACTCCCAGATCATCCAGCCAAATGATGAGCCACAATCTATTCATTAGGGCAGAGACACTTAGTTCAGACCATCTCTCTTTCCAGGCAAAGTGAAGACATGTCAATTGAAGAATTTCTTTTCCCTACTCTTCTTCAGAACCACCCCTGAATTGGACTGTTTCACTGCAACAATCCTTTTCTGTTGGGGACAGCATTCAAGTAACCCATAAAACAGGTTGGAAGCTTTTCTTCCTCAGCCTACTGCTGTGGCTTGAGGAAAGGGTGACACTGAAACAGATACAGGTAAGGGTACAGATACAGGTAAATTGGGAATGCGCACTGCTTTTTCTTGCAACATGTACATTCAGGGCCTCCTTAGACCTTTTCCAGCACATACCATTTCTTAATAATAATGTCACACTGGTATGCTTGACTTTTTGCATTGGTAGATCAGATATACAGTTCATAAAAAGTATGAGCATCTTTGTGGTTGGTAGTCTAGTACCTAATAGGTCACAGTAGCAAATCAAAAATTATTTTTCAAAATGAGAATAGTTGCTGAAAAGTGCATGGTTCTTTGTTCAAAACTCTGAAGATTTCGCCTATCACAAATTGCTGCTGGTTGAACCCGCTAAACACAGTTTAAACATGAATGGATACACTGGATTATGACAGCCAGATAGAAAATTGTTTACACTATGGACAAACATCTCTTTCTTTTTCTAAGCCTCACTCAAATCTAGCAGTTTTTGATTACTCAAGTAAATGGTTTGAAGAACTACATCGTGAATTAGTACATCTGCCTTTCTTTGGATGATAGTACCTATAAGGTACAACAACTTATTTGTAAATTTGGGGGAAATATTCTAACATTCCCTAAACAATGTACATCAGAAATTTCTTTGGATATAGCATACTTCCTCACGACATTCATTTCCCATGTTTTAGCCTGCATGTATCTGCATCTCCTAGCTCATCCTTTCCAGCTTCTATTAGCATGTTGTCATCAGTGCAGTTAGCAAGCATGAATTCTATATAAGGATAAGAATGATTAATTTACCTTCAAATTAAATTGTAACACATATTTGATATAACGGTGGCAATGTGGTAAAGGTGCACCGCTATTCTTGCCAAGTGAGACAACTGAATTTGATGTTCTGTACTTACTGGAATAAATCTAAAAATCATCTGCCAGATCAGTAGCTGCAAGTCAAGTGACGGGGACTATACAAATTATTTCAGTAAAGAGATCCACATCTGGAATAGCTGTGGCAATTTAAATCACCATCTAATTATCATGATAACCCACCATCATTTTCCAAAAACCATTTTTATTCTTCACTAGCTAAAGTGGACAGTTGTTGGTGTGATTCCAATCACAATCCTTCAATTTTTCAAATCTTTGATGATGACCCTAATTTTTCTGCATTTACTCCAGGGTTGTAGTTTTAATTTCAGTATGGAGAGGGAGCCCTAGGAACTTCTGTTTGATCCTACTTACTATAATCACTCTTCATTTAGATGGATACCGAAGATAAAGATTCTACCAGATGCTAAATGTAATATTTCAAAATCACTAGGGAAATAACCATAGTATATGTTGGGATCCCATTGGCATTAAATTGAATTAAAACTTCTCTCCACAAAATACCTAACTAGAAAAGCAGAACTGCTATTTAGGTCCTTAGGAATTAGAGTTGGAGCAAAGTCGGTGCTGAAATAGCCCTGAAAAATATGCATATTTACCTTACCATGGAACAGGATTACCCTGGTAAATGGCTACAGATATTTTTAGGTTAGGAGAAAGAGTCACTGTCATTATTGTAATAATATTGAAAGTTTCCTCCTTAAGGGTAACTAGATGCTTTTATTATTATTATCATTATTGTCATTATTTCAATAGATGCTGAGTCTATGGACTGATTTAAGTCTGAGAACTGGAAAAGAGCTCTAGCTCTCCAAAGAGGTGGCTTGAGTCATGCTTCTATTGAATTAGATCATCAGACCTAATGTTTTTATCAGTTATATAATTCAGGTAGAACTTTATTAGATATCATTCTATTTTGGTCTTAGGAGCTTTAATGATGAAATAGATACTTCCAAAGATCCACTAGATAACTAGACATCCCTTGCTACTGGTGGCCAATTACACGTATTGTTTTTGGGCTTTTCCATTCTTGGGATCTTTTGTCCTCATTGAAATAGTAAACCATTTTTATTCACAGTTTCTTTCACCACCACCTCTGTTTAGCAAAGAACTATCTTTAAAAGACTTTTTGAAAGTGGACAATGCTCTTCTTCTCATCATAGAGACTGCCTCTGGGCCCTCATGTGGTGATATGATTGGGTGTATGTGAGTGAGATACATGTGATATGACCACATTAGATATATTATTCCAACATTCCCATCTCATTTAGTCTTTGGATATCTTCTTCTTTATTATACCAAAGAATTCTTGGCATCTCATCTTCAGTTATTGGAATCAACAGTGATTCCAGGTTTACAATATTCTAGGCTGCTTGACCTAATTGATTTGTTGCAGAATCTCTTGTAGTTAAGCCCTTATTGGTAAATTTAGCCAATTTAGAAAATAAGTTCTTACCTTCTTGGTCTAGCACCTTCAGAATACATTCTGAAGAAGTTCTCAGAACCTGGATGACTGACACAAAGTAGCTAAATTTTGTAATTTTTTTGGTATGTAAGCTGTTTCCCCCAATGTTGGACACTACAATTACTTCCTTCTCAGGGTGTGTTGGAATATGACTCTAGCTTTATATCTGTAGACAATTAAATGTGTTAAGAATGAAACGATAATTTTACTAACTTATCTTTGTAAGGTAACTCCATTGGAAAAGTTACTACAGTGTCTTTAAATAGGGCAGAAAGAGCTTCATCAAACTGGGAAAAGGATTTAAGCTCCTAGTGGGCTGGGAGTTTGGTAGTATGAATTCTATAAATCCTCCAATATGCCCCCATTCCAATTGGCAGGGTATTATTCTTTCTCAGTCCTAACCTTAGGTTTCATAGAAGAGATTCAATTAAAGTGTGAAGTAACGGACATTGAAATTTGGCAACATACTGGATCAATGAGGTTTTGTTTCTAGCTTGCTCATAACTTGGCTACAAATGTTAAGAAATTCAGAGAAAGTCCCTAGTTTTCAGTCAATGCCTCAACCACAAAAATATGAATTTAGCTTATAATTTTCTTTTTTTAAGTTAATTTTCAAGTGTTATTAAAAGTAATGTGTTACAGCTTGTGGTCTTTGAGGCCCTCATGTCTTTCACAAGCTATATAGTAGCAGAGGCGGGGGCTTCTAAAGCCCTGCCTTCAGTTGTACCTGATTCCAGGTAATGATGGTAGGGGATAATTTAATTATCTGTTTTGTCCCTGTGTGTTAGTAACTGTCAAAGATATAACCCTTTAAAATAGATGAATTTTCACCATTCAATGTCTAACCAGGATAGATACACAATTTTGGTCCACCTATTCCTCCAAGTTTCTACTGACAGCAACCACTTCAGTCAGTTGCATGCCAAGAAACTGACCTGGCTTGACTTTAACCCAAAACAAATGCATTTAAAGGGGTAATGAGACGCTTACAGAATCACCAGGTAGGTTGAACGAAAAAGACTTAGAAGCATGATCTAAGCCTTGCCTGTATCTTTGAATTTACCTTTTGCCACTCTCCTTTATGTATATTATGCTCCAGTTCTAAAATAATGCAATTCTTCAAAATGTGCTATGCTCTCATACTTTTATGCCTTTCCATAAGCTATAACTTTTGTCTGAAATGAAACTTTCCTGCTTTTTACCTCTTAACTCCTACTTTTTATTTCATAAATTACTTTCTTTATCAAGTCTTCTCTGATAAATCCAAGTAGAATTGCCATTTGGAATCCCTCACAATCTGATTGTAGCCATTACATTATAATATATAATAATATATAAAATATCAAGTGTACACTATGTTACATGGTGCTATGTTATATAATTACAATGAAATATAATAATTTAAGCAAATTTGACTTCCCTACTTGACTTTGTACATCCTATTTCCTGTCTTAGCAAATATTTGAAAGGTAGCAAGAATTCAATTAACATTAAATGAAAAGACAAATCAATAATCATTTTTTGGAAAGAATAATTTATGACTTTACTATAACACCATTACACTGACAGATAACATATTAATCTTACAAGTATTTCTTTAAAGCATACAAAAATTTCTCTATCTCGTCTTAAATCTTACCTGTTTCTTCAGGATCCTTACCTTCTTGCAGGGGAAATGACCTAGAGTTGGTTGACATTCTGTTCTAATTTAATTTTACTGACTATTGCTTACCCCACTAATCCTTTCCTTTGAAGAATATTTCTCACACTCAATAAAACTGAGAGGCCTGTCTTGCCTAAGCTGTTACCATCCAAAAACATCTGACCCACTATCTCCCTAAGGCTGGGGCTCAGTATCCTTGAAAAACAGCTGCCAAGGTTTTCATGGCTCCCTTTTTTTCCTGCCAAGTGAGGGACTATCAAGGCTATAAAACAGAGGTGGAGAATGGAGAGCAAAAGACAAAGGAAGACTGTGCTGGCAAATGGGTGAAAAGAAATACAGTGATCCAATGAGTATGATTAATATCCGGTGACAAAGGCAAACAGTGCAGTCATGGTCAGAGCATCCCTATGTCCATAAAAGTTTTAGACATGTTCACCATAGATTGTTTTTGTGCTTTAAACATTCTATTATTGGATTAATGCAGTTACATCATTTAAAACATTGCATAATGCTAGAAAATGCTGTTAAAAAAAATAAAACCATTCCTAGCCCCATCATCCACTCTTACAGTCTTCCTCCCCAAAATCTCTTCTGATATTTTTGGCTGAATTTTTTCCTTGGCATTTAGCATCTAAGTATGTCTAAGTGATACACAGATATCTTCCGCTTTAAACCATCAGTATTAGACATCATCTCTAGATTTCCTATAATTAAGCTGCCTTCCTGTGTCATTGCCTCTGCTTCCCCTCTACCATTTCCTCCATGTAGTTTTATTACAATTTTTAGTTAAATAAAAATTCAGTTTTTCCATTATGATGCCTATAACTAGCTATTCAGAACTGAGCATTGAATTGGATCTTTATTATAATTTTAAAAAATGTTTCTTAAATGAACAATTGGCTTGTTTTCGTACTTGTTTCATTTTTATTGTGCCTAATTGCTAATTATCCCCATACTCCACATGCCCCTAGGTACCATTTCTCCCAGGCCCAGTCATCTCAAGTAATCTATTGGTTTCACTTTGTATATCGATTTCACTTGTGTTGTGCTTCACTGTGTATATATGAGTTACATGTGTATCTCCTTACGGTAGTCATCCATTCTCCGATTTGGGTTAGTTGTTCTCTAAGCCTGTTATCTATGACTTAACCTTTGTTTTATTCTAGGAAATATGTTTCTCAAAAATGGATTTTCCATTTCTTAGATCTTACATGTTCCTATTCTTAATTTATTTTCTTGTTTTGATGGAGCACATACTGTAATAGCGTCATAGGTTAAAAAGATGATACAATGACCGAAGTCATGAGCATGAAACTCCTTAACAGACTTGTCTTTTCATCATGCAGCTCCAATCTGAACTGGTGGTTTTTTATGCCTGGTGCATAGACACGCTCTTTACCATACTCTTGTCTTGAATATTCACTTTCTTCTTTCTTCTTTTATTGAGTTTTTTTTTTTTTTTTTACTGAATTCTGTGTCTCTTTCGTGAATTTTTCGTCATTTAAGGGAACACATTTTCTAGCTGAGAAATGGAACGTTAGAGGAAAATGTTTTTGAGAACTTGCCTGTCTTCATTTTACCCTACAATTAGTGAAGATTTGCCTGTGCATAGACTTCTAGATTGAAAATAATTTTCATTCAAAATTTTGAAGCCATCATTCTAAGATCTTCAAGTTTCCAGTGTTACTTTGGAAAAATCTGCAGCCATTCTAACTCTTTTATGCTTTGTAAGTGAGTTTTCTATCTTCTCTCTGAAAGCTTGTGCAGTGTTTTCTTTGTCTCCCATGTTATGAATTTTCACAGTGATATCTCTTATTGTGTCTATTTTTATCCATTATACTTGACATCCCACAGTCCCTTCATTCTGGAAACTCAAGTCTCCAAATTCTGAGAAATTTTACCAAATTGTATTATAATTATATCTCTCCTTCATGATGTTCTTTTTTTTTTCTGGAACTCCAGGTATTTGAATGCTGTCCCTTCTGAACTTGTGGACCTGCCCTCTAATTTTCTAGCATTTTGCTTTAGCAGCTTTTTTCATATCTTTCTCTTTTTGCTATATTCTCTTAGAGATTTAACTCTACTTTTTCAACCTCTCTACTGAATTCTTCCTTGTTTTTATCATGTTTTTAACTTCCAAGCAAAAGTCTTTTAAATTTTTTTCCTCTATGGGATATTAAAGGTAGTGGTAAAAGTTTTTTTCTTCCTGAATAATCTGTTTACTTTGTGTCATTTTTGTTTGTTTGTTTGTTTGTTTGTTTGTTTTGATCTCTTTCTGTTTAAACCTTTTCTCAGGTGCCTAGAAACCCTTGGTTGTCTGAGCCTATTTAACAGGGGAAAACAAAAAGCTAATTGAAAACACTAACTGCAAGGGTGGAACTTGTCAATATGAGCTTTAGTAAAGGGTAATCTTGCGGGCTATTTGTTGGGGAAGCCCTATTATCAAATTTAATTATCTTTCCTCTTGAATTGTCAAATTCACCAAAGAGGAGTGGAAGAGTGTTCCATTTTCTTGCCTAGAGGAAAACAAACTAACCGCCCCTGCCCCGCCCCCACCCTCCAAACAAAAACAAGGCAATGCTGACATTCCTGTGGTGAGGCAGAGAAAAAATTCTGCTTTGGTCTCAAAATTCAGTATTCAACATGTAGAACAGAAGGATTAAATGTGTAAACACTTAATCCCCCATTTTTTAGTATAGAAAGTCCCAATTCAGAGACTTTCTTTTACCTTCCTTATGGAACAAACCTTTGAGTTTTTGGCTGGAGAGAGGAGGATAAGTTGGTTAAAGGCAGGGAGGCCTGCACAGAATCTGGAATTTTTAACTGTTCCTTATAAACAACTTGCAATTCTTCTTAATTTAGTCAACTCCGTTCATTCCATTTCCACAAGAACTTGGGGCTTCCATTCCCCGAGCCTCCAGCACACTGTGTAATGTTTTGGGTTTGTTCTCTCCTTGTCCCTGTGAGTTTATGACTTGGTTTCCTTAGTTCTGCTTAAGCCAGTAACTAGATTGTCCACTTGCTTTTAGCTTCCCAAATGTTGCTATTGTCTCCTCTCTTGTACTCCTTTTATCCTAGGTATTTGAAAAAATAAAGAAAAAGAAAAGACAATCCATTTTCTATAGTTTTAGTAGGGCTCTGGAGGGAAGGAAATTATATGCTTGTGCCTGAGCTGTCATTTGACCTGAAACTTCTATGATAGCTCTTAGATGTATGTCACACACCAGGAAAACGCTATAAAGAGTTCTCAGGTGAAAGTTATTTTAAGTATAATGGCCCAATAACGGTTCACAGCAACAAATAATTTTTAAAAACTGTTTCTTTTCCTGCCCTTGAACTGTTTATCTGTGTCCTCTCTTTTATCCTTGACTTGGCTCTTTCACTTTTAACACCTGTCACCAGTCTCTCAGTTTTCTCCAGATTGAACACTACGTTTCACATCCTGTCCTGTGGACCCAACGGTAGCCCTGCAAGAATTTGGACTGCATTTCCCTCTGAATAGGCAAAATGATTCCCACTTTAAAGTCTTTTCCTAACGTCCCTTTCGTAGTAGAATCTGTCCTATCACCTCACAGTAAGTAAGCTAATAAATATTTCCTATGTCTATGCACACATTTGAAAGCAGGATTTGATTTTTGAATACTTTAAATCCTGATAATTGATCTATTAACCAAAATACAGGTCTTCCACTTTACTTGGCTACTGTTATTGAAAAATTTCCTCTTGGCTTAAAAGAAGATTATTAGAAATAAAAAATGAATATTAAAAAATTAGCCTAAACTTGAGGCTTTCTTTATGATTTAATGAGAAATATTTAAAGAGCTTTTGAAATGGTCAGCTGCTTAAAATACGTGGTCTTGGAAACAATTGTTTTTAAGTATCTTCATTCATAAGACTCCTAGAAAATGGGTTAATGAATGTATAACAAAACAAAATGAAATTGTTGTAAATAACATTTATAGTAAAAAAAATATAATTTAATGTAGTGCAATAAACATTTCTGCAGCACCTTCTTTATGCAGGCACTGTATTAGATGTTGAAGCAGGAGGACAAAAAAAAAAAACAGTAAGAATATAGTCCCCAGAAGTTTAGGTGTTAACAAGAAATAATAAAAATAAGTTCATATAAAATTATAAGCTTTGTCTAAAAAGTAAGTTGAATAAATATATGGTCCTATAACTTACTAATAAACCTGGGACATTTCTAAAGGAAAAGGGGGGCAACAGTAATTATACTGGGATCATTCTAAGCAAAACACAATGCAAAGAGATGACCCGAGGTTTCAAAGGTGGGGGAGTTTTGTCTGTTCAGTGAGGTCAGGGGAGCTAAAGATGGGAAGGTGGAATTCAGAATGGAGAGAACAGCATGTGCAAAACCATGGATAAAAGACAGCAAATATTAGAATGATTTAGGTGTAAAAATATATACTGGGGAAAAATCTTGAAAGACAAGTAGAGAATAGATTTTGGAGGGTCTACATATAAAATCTTTGTTTTTAAGAGAGGAGTGATGACGATTCAAACTCTAATTTGAGAAGATTGTTCTGCCAGGAATGTGTAGATGGGCTAGAAAAGGTAGAGAAAGAGAATGGAACAAGAAGATTGGGAAGGCAAGAGATGATGAACCCTAAGTAGGGTAAGAATGTTAAGGAGAAACCAGATGCCAACTATACTGTGGAAACAGAACTTACAGATGTGGCTCATGTCTCAAGGGGGCACGTGTGGCAAAGGGAGGGCAAGAAGGCCAAGAGCTCTAGAAATTTTAATGGATAAGTAACCAAGAGAATCTAGTGCCATTAATATAATTAGACAATTCAGGAGGAAGCATGTTTATTTTGAGAGAAGAAAAAGGATGGTGTTGAGTTTTAGACCGAATCTGGAAAGCTAAAAAAAAAGAAAAATCCAGATTAATATGTCCAGTAAGTGAGTGGAAATTGCGAATCTGGATTTTGCAACACATCGTGTCCACAAAGCTAAAGACATGGTTGTGAATGAAGGTCCAGGAGAGAGTGTAGAAAATTCACAAGAATTAGTTTAAAATGTTAGACATGGTGATGGGAAAAGACTTTAATGTCCCAAAGTCAACATTTTACTGAAGGCCGATTATGAACTAGGTACTCTACCAGGTTCTGGGGATGGAAGAGGAATGAGAAATGAGAAGTTCTAACATCAAGGGGTTGTCTTGAAAAAGTATTATTGTCAGAGTAATTGTCAGCATTAAATACTGTGAGGAAGCCAAGTAAGACAGGATTTAGTAATAAATGTATCATTTACTTTGAAGAAATAGGTCCAGTGGAGTGGCGAGGAGCACAACAAACTTATGAGAAGAAAGAATGAAGAAGTAAAAATAAATGAAAGGAGTAGATTAAAAATTTCTCTTTCAAGGAATAGAGAAATTAAGGGAGAAAGAGAGAAGGAAAAGAAGGGAAGGGAAGTAGGAAGAGGAGAAGGGGAGAGCTAGTCACACTGGGGTAACTGACTTGAAAAGGCAGCAGAATGCATGAAATTGGGTTGAAGCTATGCCCATTCAAACACTTGTTAAAAACAGATATAAAACATGCAAACATTATCATTCACCTCAATAAATAATATTTATATTCCTATAGTGAGCTAGGCATGTTACTAGATTCTTATAAACTTACCTAGATTTTTTCCTTTACTCATCCAGTCATTATTCTAATTTGGTCCTTGATTTTGGCAAAAATCATGGAATATATATCATATAATATGAATTTTGATATTAAATAAATAAATTCATATGCATAAGAAAAATAAATTCTCTGCTAGGTTAGATTGATGTTTCTAGCTTTCTCTCTCTCTTTGAGAGTAAGAACAAAGGAGAATTATTCTTGAATTTCGCCTGGTATTTATGGTTTAACATTCCTAATAGATTTATAAAAATAAATGTTATCTTTTGTGTAAAAGCCTTTTACAAATAAAAGTAAACTATATTTTTGATAGGCTAAATCTTGTAGGTTCTTTGACACATTGTAAAAGCCAACTCTCATCGGTAGTCTTCCTTTAAGCTCTTGATGTATCTCCAAATTTCCAGGGATTCATCCTAGATCCAGAGCTCAAAAACCTCACACAAACAGTTCTCTGACCCTCTAGTCTGCTTTTTATTATTTCAGGTAATTAAATCTCTGTGATCATCTTTGTTACCTTGCTTTGGAACTCCTCTTTCATGCATAGATTAAAATATATCAAATTAATTTGTTAGTGAACAGATATACCTTGATTTTTGCATGAAAAAGTATCTTTTTTGCTTTACTCCAAATATCATTTCCTAAATTTCAGATGGCCTGGAACTATTGAGACATAGTATATCTGATTATTGGGAAATTCTTGGTTTAGCATTTGATTACACAAACTACTTGATATTCTTGGAAAATGACTTCAACAGTTGATCCTGTGTTCAAGATAATTTATTAAAATGTTAAATATGAAAATGTTATCCTTATTCTTTCTTTCTGTGAGTCAGTTCTCTATTCCTGGCCATGCTTTACTATAATCCTATTGTTAAAAGAGAAAGAAGAGGGAAAAACTCCTTATATGGGATTCTGCCAAAGACTTGATATAAAAATTCATTCCTTTGAATAAATTTACCTATCAAAGAAAAAAATGAATAAATTTACCTAGACAATCTTGATGTATGACTTTAAACAATAAATTATACTCACCTACTCAAGAAATTATCTTTCATTCTTGTCAAGTCTTTGCAGAAATCGCGCATATTCTGTGCAGTGATGTTGTCTTTTCCTCTCCTGATCATAGCTATATGCATCTAAGTAGCCAGCAAACAAGTCTCCAGTTAATGTGGCCAGTTTAATATATTTGCTAATTTATGCAACACACAGAAGATTTTGCTCTAATTTACTTAATTGTTGTTTTTTTTTTTTTTAAATTTTAAAGAGATTTATTCTGAGCCAAATTTGAGGACCATGACCTGGAGTCACATCCAAGAAGGCTTGAGCAAGTGGACTTGCTGTGGCTGGGTTACAGTTTGGTCTTATACATTTCAGGGAGACAGTGGTTATAGGTAAAGCCATAAATCAATACATGGGAAGCATACATTGGTTTGGCCCAAAAAGGTGGGCCATCTCCAAGCAGGGGCTTACAGGTTATAGGAAGGTTTAAAGATTCTTTGACTAGTAATTGGTTAAAGACATGAAGCTTTGTCTAAAGGCTTGGAATGTTTTAAAATAAGGAGCTCTGTTAATCAGAGACAAACCAACAGCCATAATTTTGTTGTGTAAATTGAAGCCCTGCAGGTGTGTCTTACATAGCCTTAGGCCTGTTAATGGGTTACAAAGGATATCTCCAAGAGGGGAGGGGGGCATGATGAGGCATGTTTGACCTCCCTCCTCACAGCAGGCAATTTAGTTTTAGGATATCCCCTTGGCCAAGAGGGGGTCCATTCAGTCAACCGGTGGTGGGGGAGACTTAAGATTTTGTTTTAGTTCACAATTCCTCGCTTTTGGTCAAGATCTGCTAGAGGCAGCGTCTATGGCCAAACTCCTATTTTGTCCCACCCGTTGCCAGGGTGGTGTGGCTACCTGTCCCTGGTCTATCCAGTACCTTAGTGGGACCTTTGTGTCCAAGAGGACTGAAAAGCCAAACGGGGGCTTATGGCCAATTAAATATTTTAGGGCAAACAGGACCGGAGGTAGACAGGCACTCATCAACACTTTTAAACCTTCTAGGCAACATAAGGGTGATACCCAAAATGTCAAAGGCAAAGCTATAAAACTAATTTATCTATTAAGTGTTGAGCTACTATATCCTTGGATTTAATGGTAGACTTGTAGCTAACATAAGCATGGTTAACATTTAAGCTAATGGAATTCAGAGATTTCTATCGTGTCACAATATTTTAGTCTCTTTAGTAATTTATATTAAGCTGGCTGATAAATTACTTGTTATATCTCCTTTTATATAAACCCATAACTGAGAACAATTATACTCAGGAAGTTCTAAGTCTATAGGAAGCAGAAAAAAAAAATTTTATGATTGGAATGGATAGCTGCAGGATGTGGCCTGAAAAGATAAAAGTTTTTCAGTTGTATTTAGGCTTCTGTATGCCCCTCCTTGATCTGGGGGTCTAAACTAATTCCATCCCTGTGAATTGGCCCTTACAATCTTACACTCTTCCTCTTCTGTGATAGTCCCTGGGCCTAGAGGAGGGATGTTTGAACAGGGCGTTGACAGATTCAATGGTTTTAGGTTCTGGAGATATCAAGTAAATTTGCTATTTACTTAGAACTTGTCAGGACTCTGGAAAACAAAACAAGAGAATCAGTAATGTTCTAAATAGAAAGCCATAAAAAAAATTTAATTTGGTCCCATACAATTAATTTCTCTTCTGTTTGAGGTTGAGTTAAGGATACTCATGGACATAGCAGCTTCCTAATTAAAATCCTGGAAGGCTGTTTTATTTTAGTCCAGTGGTATATATCTCCAAAGTTATTAAAAGCCTGCATTCAAGAGAACTTGTCAGTCCTTTCCATGACTTTCCTTGAAGAAGTAAACTTTGGACTTAGCCAGTTTAAAAAAAAACACTTCCTGAGATGAATCAAAGTAAAACAAAAACTCTTTGACTAGTCACAGTTAAAGAGACAACTGACAAATAAAGTTGGTTATTTTTATGGCATATGGAAATTTATATTTATATTTGTTCCAATATTATATGTTCTAATATCATAAAATGTTGATATATCCTGGTGTGTGTTATCAACAATAATTATGGTTATTACTTAAGAGATTTCACTTTCTGTTTCATATGAATTAGGAAGAGATAGTAAGGACTAATGCTATGGATCATAGCCTACAAATTGGTCATAAATGTATATAAATCATTCATTGAGTAAAACCACAATGTCTATGAACCATTTTTCTGTTCTCTTATTTATTGACAGTTTTTTTTTAATTACAACACAATGAAATTGATGGTAAATACAGAAGATGCAATAGTATAAAAAGCCATTTAACCCTTCCCTAGGTTAAGACACTTACAGCAGACAAAAACTGCCCCACCCCAATTCCCCTCCTTGAATGGAAACAAAATAAATATAAATTAATAAATACAAAACAAATCACTGCACAGCCCTTAACTCTTTGATTGCCATGGCAAGAACCATGCTGATGATTCTAGCTTGTGACATTTGTGTGGTTAAAGGTTGCCGCAGCAGTCAAAGGGTTATAGCATTGTAAACATAAGTACTTTGTGGAAAAGTTCAGTCATGTTAATGATGAATAACAATGAGATTAATAGCATGACCCCTTGACCTTTAATGACGCAACATTATAAGGAGTTAAAAGAGATAGCTTGGTGAGCTGTTACATAGACTAGTCAACCATTTTATTTAACAATGTGCTATGAGGCCTTGATGTACTAATAAAAGACAACTTGTGAATAATAAACACCATTCAATGCACTGATCAATAAAGTCGATGAAAAAATTAATTTAAGCACCACAAAATTTTGCCTGATTATATCTGACAGTCATAATACACTTTAGCACCATTGATTTAGCCTTATATTTGCACACAAACAAGCTTTGTGTTTGTCAGTAGAAGCTATCTGAAAAAAAAAAAAAATATATATATATATGCCAGATTTAAGATGGTGTAAATGTATAGAATCCTGTGTGGGCAAAAAACCACTAAAACTGGCAAACCTTAAAACTCATTCAGCAAATAAATGTGTTATTTATTTCTCTCCTTGCACACAGAAGACTACATATTATCAAAAACTTTATAGTGTTGAGTGTAATGTAAGCAATCCAGAAACTTAAAGTTAGATTTTAATACTCTCTCCATAACTGAAAACATCATGGGGAATTAAAATAAAAGTAAAGTATTGTCAGACAACCACAAGATAATGGCCTAAATATTTAATTTCCTGGTGTTTCTCTCTGTTTCACAGTTTAATGTTATTTAAATAAAGTCTGCATTCATTTCAATTCTTTTAATTTCCCATAACCACAATCTAGAAAGGAAAAATGATTTTCACAAGAAGCTATAAAATGTATATTGTTTACCCAAGAGACAACTTTCCTTTGCAATTGCTTGCATCTGACTCTGAAAGATAAATGTCTGTGCAATTTTTTTAAAATATATGGTATTTATTTGACAAACTAAGTGTATGGGAGCTTTTCCTCTTAATCTATCTCGTAAATATATATATCATATATACTATATATTTCCAAATCTATATTACCAGATAGCTTATATGGATATCATAGATCTGTATTCATTATCATACTGATCCGCTACTGGAATCAAGATAATGTTAATACAGGTGTACAAATTTTAAAACATCTTAAAGATAGGCTACTACACTGATGAAGCAGGCAAATTTATCAATGTCAATAATTGATTCTTTTAAAAAACCAGCAACAGACTATGAACTAATTAGATTTTATGTTTTTGTTAAAAAATTAAGTTTATTAAAAGTTATAATAGCGCAAAATTGAACTAGTAAACTCCATTTATTTCCCTCCTATAATATAAAAACAAGATATATTTGTTTAAAATTAGATACTTGAGAAAAACCTTTTAAGACTTTTAAGCCTGAAACAAATTTTTATGGCCGAGTCTCTAAAACCCCTGAAAATAGAGGTCCATAATAGAAATGCTGATGCAGTCAAAACCAATGCAGCAAAAAGCTGCCGCTATAATGCCCCCAATTCTTTTATTCTATCTCTCTTTCTAATATATATGTAATTTACACATTAAGGGAAATAGTCCAAAGAATCAAGGTTTTAGGCATTCACTTATCCATGATGTACCTTAAACAGAACACTATATTCTGGTATTTACTTTCCTGTATAATTATTTAAGATACATTCTCCCAAAACAAATTTCCTTAGCTGTCTTATCAACAGACAACAGCCATCATACTCAGCATTTCGTTTTTCTCAGGGGAATAGCTCCATAAAATGTCAGAAGCCAATGTAAGAGATTGGGATGTGTGTGAAATTTACAGGGACTAAGTCTCTGCACGAAACTTATGAAGGAAAATACTGAGGAACAAAGATATATTTCCTGGGCACACCTCTGATGTATGATGTTGCTCAATTCTAGTTTTCACAGAGGGAAGGAAAAAATTAAATCTGTAAAAAAAAAGAAATAGAAAAAAATGCGAATGTAGGCAGAAACTGGCATAAGACAACACAATTTGATATATCCCTCCCAACCGTTTGTATTTTGGGGTGACAAACAGCAAGCAAATAATGACCTCAGAATTGGAGGAGCAAAAAAACCAGGCATACACACCCTTGTTTGGAAATCATGTTTGTTTGAAAGAAGGTAACTAAGATTGTGAAATTTTGTGTTTATGAACATATAAAGGAATAACCAGTTTATATGAAATACAAAAGAAGTAAATGACAAAAAACCTAGAAATCTAGTTTTACCTAGGCAATGGTATATATTAAAAAGCTGTGAGAAAACAGGCAATAATGTGGCCTCTGTGATGTTATTTCGGTGATAGTAAGTTATGGCATTGATTTAAGGATAACCCTCATATTACTACCAAAATCATTCATTCAAGCAAAGTATGCTTTATCTTAACAATGGAGTTGTCAATATATAGAAAGGTAACAAGTTCAAATTGGCATTATATAACAGCAAATGAAACATGCATCTTCGTGACTTTTCAAATAGACAGCTCACACAGGCCTTTTATTCATTCATATCTTGGCAAGACAGGCCAATGTAGCAATATACAGTTGTATAAAAGATGGCAGTGCAAGCAGCACCATACCCTATCCTAGGAGAAATTATCCTACCATGCGGTCACATCTCACCAAAGCTTCATCATACATGAAGCATATAAAAAGGCCTGTGTCAAAAAGTTATTATGCCTGGAATCCAATCTAGCTATAGACCAAATACTACAGAAATCTCTGTATCGTGACTGATACTATTTCCATAGATAAAAACAAGTGGATCAAATATTCAAGAAACATCTCTTTAAGTCAAAAAGCTTATCATTTTATTCTTGTTCACCATTCTCTCCTTCCAGTTGTTTTATTTGAAATAAAGGTTAATGACATCTTGCTCTGAAGCTAAGTGGCCTAACATGATATAATTATATTTTCCTATTTATATTTAATTGATTTTTTTCTTCCCTTCTTAAGGGCATATAAATCCAGCTCTATAGCAGAGCACATGGCAAAGTTATGTGAATCAGCACAACGTTCTACTTTATGATGTATTTTCCTACACTGTTCAATGTGCTCTTTAATGTAAGGACACATTGAGTACAAATTTGAATATTATCCCCAGTCCAATGTTAGTATAAGATAAATCCTAAGACACTCTGCTCTTTAAATTGAAAAGGCATAGACTTCTCAGAAATCTACATAAATAAATGTCTTTCATACATAACTTTTCATACTTACTATGCACTGACCACGAGTTACTGGTTATGCCCTCATTTTCCTTAGCAAGCATTAGCTATAAACACCTGTGAAGTCTGTTACAGCACTAAGCTTCTCATAATCTTATATCCTTACTTAGTATAGAGAATTAGCATTGTTCTAAAAAATGATGCATGTCCTGTCCAGTTATAAGCTCGCCATCATGTTTAAAAATGGAAGGCTACTACTTCTGTATTCTACCAGAGAACAGACAGAAATTTTACAATATGACGTGTGTTTTCCCTCAATTTCTGTGAATAAGTCAAATCAATGTTAATCCTTAGGCTTTCTATACTATTGGTTAAACTTTCAAAATAGACATATGTATGAAATATTAAAAGAGTTATTTGTAATGGGATGTTATTAATCTCACCTGAAATGTTTCAGAATGTCAAAATTACATTAATGGAAAAAAATGGAAAATGATTTGAGTAGTACATGAAAGACAAAGGTTACAGTTAGATGAGACTAGAACACTAAGGCAACTGCTTTGCTACTATGCCAAGTGTTTTGTGTTATATGATTATTGAGGTAAATTTCTATCTTAGGGAAACAGATTTTCTTAGGGGCTTCTAACATTATATATCTTTCCAATTGAGGTTGCTGAACACCTACTTCTGACATTTTTAGTCTATAAGGCAGTGCATGAGTATCAGATGTATTTAAGCAGGGTAACATCTAACAATCACTGGCTAACTATATACACAGACATATCACATACTCATCGCTAGTGCAAAGGGCTTTAAGTTGCATTTTTTTCTAATGTTTTTGTACTTGCCAAAGTAAAATTTCCAGTTGCATTATTAAGAAGTGCTATAGTACGTTTTTACATTTTACAAAAGACTCATGTTTCCTCCTCCTCCATTTCCATTATATTTATTAAATATAGTATTTAGCTGTCATATTTATGGTATAGTACTATACCCTGTTGTTGCTTTCTTTAATATATAATTTTCTGATTTTTAAAATATAACTGATAAAACTTTTCCGACGTAGCTATGGTTCCCTCTTAGGCAATGCGGAACCCATAATTAAATACAGATGCTCTGGCACTTAATTTCTGTGGTCACAATAAATCAGTATCATGAAGGTGCATGAAATCCAGTTGAATGATTAGATCCTCTAATATGATTGATTTGACACCTTTTGTGATATCAAACATTGGCTGAGATTGTACTTACAGCTTTGTAATAGGTCATTTGAATTTTACATTTTCGGTTTAGATGGTATGTTCTATTTGACATCTCTTGAAAGCATCAAAAATTAAATGAATTCTATGTGGTGTTGGCTGAAAAAAATCTCATCACCATCAAGAAGGTTGTTTCAGTATATGTTACAATCTCACAGACTCAATATTATCAGTAAATCACTGTCTTTATTAGTTTCTGGAAATAATTCCAAAAACGTAAAAAATTTTGTTTTCATGAGTCAGTTTAACTGTCTATTTGAATATAATATTCATTTCTCTTCAGATAGCACATTGAATTTAGTCAACATGGACACACTGGTTATTCTACTGCAAGATTCACAAAGTGTGGGTGTGTATTTTTACCATATTAGAGATATCAGCATAATATGTAGAACTTGCAAGTATTATATTTCTATTCCTAGGATTCAGTATATACACCATTTTCCATATATTAGAACTAGCAGTGAAGTTTGGACAATGTTCTTATTCACCACATTATGTTTTTAAATCAACCACAGAAAGAGAATGAAAGTAAGTATATAATATTATATATGAAACAGCCAAATTATATGTTAATAGAAAAACATTATAGGCAATCTGACTAGTAAAAGTAATACTTGCTTATTTCATTAGACCAGCCTGTGTCCCTTATTACTTAGTAATTATTTCTTGGTAATCGTTACTTAGTAATTTATTACATCTGATTCAGAAAAGCCTTGCCCTCTGATTTGTAACAGAAGTTGTCTTTGCTAGTATCATACAACATTCTCTAGTTTAGCTATGTAACCTTTGCAATCCCAAAGAGCATCTGTACTCATCTCCTCTGACTGCCATGCCAGCACACGCTTTATTTTGAAATGAGTCAACAGTTAGATTCACAACCTTCTCTAAAATTCTCACGTGGAATTACTGCTTTATAGAGAATTCAAGCTGATCAGCTATTTTAATACTTCATTCAGTCTGGTTAATAATATTCAGAGCAATAATTATTTGACTAAAATTAGAAAATATATGGTCATTTAATGTAAAGAGCATTACCTTGTTTATATTTGTGTTTGTATTAGATAAAGTAATGAGAAATCAAGCAGAAAAAGAATTATTTTTTACAAGCACATAAAATGTGTTTTCATTTCAATTTGGGAAACCCTAGGTCAGAGCTTTTCATGCTATTAGTGATGGGATGATGATGAATATTTGACAGGCTGCATGTCTCGACTGATACTGAACTGATACATTATGTTGTTGACTCATGGAAATTTATTCTACATTGTATTTCGAATAATTATTATTCTTATGTGATCAATTTGTCACTCTCTCCTTTACTGTTCTATTAGGGTTAAGGCTTTTTTTTCTAAACCCCAAGTGGAAGAGGAGTTTGCAACCATACTCACAATACTTGGTGGACAATAAACAAATAGAATCCCAGTGTTTGTGATTATATTGTACTTATTGTTTTCTTATCTCTCGTAGTCTTACAGCCTGATTAATTAAATGTTCTAGTCAGGAGAGCAGCCGTATATGCTTTTACTTATTATGTAAATCTCACCTCATATTCAAGTAAATACGATCCAATACGCATCCGTGACATTTGTCAGAATTCAAGCATAGGGATAGACTACTTCCTTCTTAATGCTATGATTATTTTCTAGCCCTTATATACTCATAGTCTTATGACGAATCAGGATATTGTGATGAATGAGTCAAGAGGCAATAGATTGCTTATTCAGTTTCTTTCTCATTTTAGAGAGAAAAAAATCAATTTTCAATGCAGGTTGATGGAGTTCCTCGATGATTTGCACATGTTCCAAAATGACACAGTTCCTCATTTCTATCTTTAGCAAAATATAGTTTCCAGTTATTTTTTTCTTGACATCAAGGCCCTAAAAGGATTAAACCCTCCCACAAGCAAACACCGTATAAACGAGCTTATGTATATAGTCCTCCATGCTTAGCGGCAGTGACTGACGCTTTATAATATCAGCATCCTCTAGAATGGAAGCACTGGAGTAAAGCGACAGGGCTGATTCTGGTTCTCTCTCCTTGCTTTCTGTGGTCCTCACATACATAATCTCCAATATCTTGTCAAAATACATTGCATAAGGTTTTGCTGTATAATCTTCCTTTCTAACTGTTCTTTATTCTCAGCCTTACAGCATATATGTTCAGGTTGTAAGAAATAACAATCTTCAAGGCTTTGCAGCATGCCACCCATGATTATAAAATATTTTTCCCAACCAAATCATAAACATGTAGTTTAACCAAAAGGCATTCTAATTGTCATGCTATGTTGAGTATAAATATAAATTCAAGGCAGCCAAACTATCCATTTCCAAATAAGAATGTATACCTACACTCATTAAAAATCATCTGGAAATGTGTATTATTAGCAAATGAGTAAGAAATTTTCACTAGTATAAAATTCCTGCTTTATATAAAAGCCACACTGGCCATTCAAGTATTTGAGTTTTTTTTTTCCTATAGTTTTTGTAATTTGTACGGAAATGATGAATTTAGACTTGAAATTATATTAGAAGAAAATTAAAAGTCACTTCTACCTATAGGGCATTTTTAGAGTGTGCATGTAAAGAGCAAAGTGTCCATCTGCAGATCTGCCATTTCTTTCTCTCTCCACTCTAAGGAAACAACTCGCTCTTACTAGGCTTTAGAGAACGATTAACAATCCAATGGAGAAGCGACACCAGATTTCCTTCAGTTTGTGCCAGTTTGCAAGTTAAAGGTCAAAGGGCAAAGACATAGAACAGAACTCTTCAAGGAAAATTTTCACAGAAGACAATGTTTAAGTTGTTGTTAATGGCAGTCAATAGATCAATAATCAAGTTCAAGGCAAGCTGTTCATTGTTTCAAAAGCTAATCCCCTCAAAGCTGGCTTTCACACAAAGCCAATGTCTGACTCATGGGGTGCGTTCATTCTGACCATCTCTAATAAGTTCACAGCTCAGTGGCTGTAAAGCCTTTCACTGCAAGAAGCAGCTCCTAAAAATCAATAAAG
This sequence comes from Avahi laniger, assembly GCA_963575035.1. Lineage (NCBI taxonomy): Eukaryota > Metazoa > Chordata > Mammalia > Primates > Indriidae > Avahi > Avahi laniger. The sequence goes on along the minus strand of CAUYSK010007656.1, from coordinate 29,692 downwards.
AGGTCTGTCAGTTGCTGACTTTTCTCTAGGAAAAAAATATTGATACAAACCTGCTCTGCAGGTCACATGAAAATGACAATACTGCTGTTAGGACAAATTACACTCAACAATGAAATGCTTTGGTGGTCTCTTGGCTCTGTCAGTGATCAAATGGATGGCCAAATGCCAGAAGCCATCTAACCCTTTGAGAACTATGGTGGACATGCGGTAAGTAATGCACTGGAGGCTACTCATGCAACCTCAGAGTCACCATTTTAATTCACTTTTAAAATGGCAATGCTAACTGCATATACCAAGGCAAATTAAATTTTCATGCAATGGATTTTAAAACAGAAACTCAATACGATTAAGGAAAAAAAAAAGACTTAGACTGTTATAACCAGTTGTTCAAATAAAATTTCACTCTTAGGAGATACTTAATAAAATACCTTTTTTATTTGCCAGAAAATTTTTGGCAAGTAACATCATTTCTGTTTGTTATAAATGCATTCATGTAGTACTGTTAAATCATTTAAAAATTACATGGGATTATAGGATATCTGTTTTAAAAACCTGAACTTGTGACTGTTTTCACCATTGCCCAGTTCTACAATTTACCAGATAGCAAGACTGACAATCCTAAGACTCTGAAAGCTAGTCTGATAGTTCTCAAAGGGTTACACCAATGTATTACTGGTGTCACAAATCTTTGTTAAAAAAACTGTCACTTTAATCCACTTCAAAGACATACTGCTTCTTGCTCTGCTTTGTAATGAATATTCCTGACAGACTCATGGAAGGCCTGGGGCAATGGCCCAATACATCTTGGGAAGAGCATTACAATGATGTAGGGGTAAGGTGGCAAGAAGGGGTTTAGAAACACTTCAAAACAATTAAAAGATCCTGTCCGAAAATAGCTATGAGTATAAATGTGATGAACATTGAGGACATAGCTGAGAACAGCTGTATAAAACGAAAAATGGATGTATTATTAAGGCTGTTACTATATTGCAGATATTTTGGCCCCTTGTTTGTTGGAAAATGGCTGTCCCAACAGTCTAAAGTCCTGCATGTGTATTCCAAATCTCCCACCTGACAAAATGGTGCATAGGAGACTATCCATAGCAGTCAGAGAGCTATCTTCTTTGGAGACAAAGCTGTTTTGGGTCTTCACACTTTCCTGAAAGTTCAATTGTGGATTTTTTGTTTAAACTTTTTTTTTTTTTCCTTTGCTTTAAAGCAAAAAATCGTGGGCTTTCTGATTTGCTTTTTTTTTCCCCCCAGAAATGGGCTCAGACTTCAGAAGGAAAATAATATTAGAAACCTTTAAGAAGAATCTTTTCTTCTTTTTTTTTCCTCTTCTTTAGTTAATCCTGAAATTTTACTGGGCATTGAGCGTGCAGAGGAAAGGCCTAGAACTGAATGACAAAGAAAGACAAAGGACTGAAGAACAGCAGATACTGTGCATCATGGAAGCTTCCCCATGAGTGTATTTCCACTCATGTGCAGGACCAGCAACCCTCTGGGTTTGAAAGGTCAGCCCCGAATCAGGCTGCCACAAGCCTGCTCCTAGCTAGGAAACAGCATAACAGCTCTTGTCTTGAATCTCAAGTTACCACAAACTTCTGGAAAAGAAAGAAAGAAAAAATAACCCTACATCACACCCACTCTTGCATAGAGCGTTTACAGTACAGTATGTGGCGGGGTGTTCCTTTCCTCTTGAACTGGAACACAGTGTAAACCAATACAAGAAGGCATAAGGCCAAGATGCAGGGAATGACAATAGCTATGGCTTTCACAGTGCTGGCTGTGTTGTCCAGTTTGATGACAATGTCTACATCATCTGGTGGGCTGTGTCCTTCTTTAACTCTGTCTGTTGGTCCATCACAGCCCATAAAATCCTTGAGGATGGATCTTGGATATCCAGGTTCTACCTTGAGTATCTGATTGTTGAATTTCCAATACTCCTTTCCTTTGTAGAAATACGTAAAGCCTGGAGGGAAAACACACACATACATACACAGGTACCACTTATTTGTGAACACGTATATGTAGAGAAATGTTACTAAAATAGGTTACTTCTTAAAAGATATAGTTTAAAGACCTTTAATTTTCATAAGAAATACTATTTCTCAGCTCAACTGTCTATTAAAATGGCTCTGGCTGCTGTGCTCCAGGACTGTGCCCTCTAATGCCTATGGAAAGCTCAGCCTAGAGAGAAATATTATTTAAAAAGAATGGCTGAAAGACCATACTATAAACCTGTGGTCCCCAGCCTCCAGGCTGTGGATGGGTACTGGTCTGTGGCCTATTAGGAACTGGGCTGCACAGCAGGAGGTGAACGGTGGTTGAGTGAGCAAAGCTTCATCTGCAATTACAGCTGCTCCCATCGCTCACATCACTGCATAAGCTCTGTCTCCTGTCAGATCAGTGCTGTCGTTAGATTCCCACTGGAGCCCGAACCCTACCGTAAACTGAGCACGCAACGGATCTAGGTTGTGCTCCTTATGAGAATCTAATACCTGATGATCTGAGGTGGAGCTGAGGCGGTGATACTAGCACTGGGGAGTGGCTGCGAATACAGATTATCATTAGCAGAGAGGTGTGACTGCACAATAAATGTAATGAGTTTGAATCATCCTGAAACCATCCCCCCCATCTCAGGTTTGTGGAAAAATTGTCTTCCATGAAACTGGTCCCTGGTGCCAAAAAGGTTGGGAATTGCTGCTGTACACATCCACTGCTAGTTCACACTAGAAAGAGAACTTTTGCTCACTTATAAGATTGCTGTTACAGAATTACACATTCATGTGATAATGATAATATCAGCCTATATTGAAAGAGGCTGAAACAGCCTTATAAATCGAAATGCTGTTTATATTAGGCTACTATTGAGGACATTGTTCAATACATTATAAAGAGGCTTCTCCAGGAAACACCTCAAGGGAAATTTCTAATTATCTTAGTATCGGGAATCATTGTGCTCCTCTTAAACAATAGGTTTCCTTTCATTATTTGGACAAGAAATCATAATAAACCATAAATCTTAAAACTAAAGGTGTTTTCCTTTGTCTGCTAGAAATCTTAACAAGTAAATAGGTATTCATGCTGTTCTGTGCTCAAATCCCATTTCCAGTTCTAAGTCATGAACATTTTGTTCCTTCTCCTTTTGTCCTTTTTAACTTTTTTTGTTTTTTGAAACAGAGTCTCGCTCTGTTGCTGAGGCTGGACTGCAATGGTGTTAGCTCACCTGCAACCTCAAACTCCTGGCCTCAAGTGATCCTCCTGCCTCGATCTCCCGAGGTGCCAGCATTATAGGCATGAGCCACTGTGCCTGGCCCTAACTTTCTTATTTACTTAGTTTATGTTAAATTCATGCCACCTAGCTATATTTTATAGAACTTTCAAAGCCATTATTACTCCTTTTAGGAATAAAGTAGAACATAAACAAATCTACAATTCTATCTTTAATACTTCTGAGTAACTTATATTTCATGTGGGAGCAAGTGGAATGGGGGAGGCTCACATAAATCATCAATACATATAATTTAGTTCCAAAACATTATGGTTGTAGACCACAGACGTTGTAAGCGCCTGATAATTAAACTACAAATATGTGCATTTTCCTTAAGACTATTCTCCCAATTTTGTTGTTTTTGTTAGGTACCTACCCATTTTTTTTCTTCCTGTTCATAGCTCATTCATGTCAAGTTTCTTTGTGACTATAATATTGGACTTAATTCTTGCTTTGAGATAAAATTCAAAAAAACAATAAGAAATGTTTTACTGCTATACTTACTTAAAAACTATATTTCGGGAGTTATGTACTTTGGATAAAAGGCATAATTTAGAGTTTATAATCACCAATGTGGGTTATATTTTTTCCTATTTTATTGAGGACTTAATATGGAAGAGGCATTGTGTTAAAAGTTTAGTAGATACCCTCTCTTTTAATCCTCACTATTACACTCTCGGGAAGAATTAATTACCTATTCTTTCAGGCAAGGATATTGAGGCTCAGAGATAAAATAATGTGCTCAAGTCCTGGTGAAAGCAAGATTTAAATCTTGGTCTAGATCTAGAGCCTGGACACTTAATGATTTCCTGAGTGGGTCCTTTAGAGACTTCTGTCTTTTATCAAATACACCTTGGTTAAAAATCCAAGGTTGTGATAGATATCACCTTTGAAATGAAGAACTCTGACATCTCTCAAAACATTTCAGATAGGACAGATCATCACTTCAGGTCACTTCATTTTGGAAATTATTCTGTTCAATGCCATAAAAATCTGCTGTTACTTTTTATTTAGAAGGACAGTTTTACAATCAGAGCAACTTGCCAAGTGAAAACAGGTGTACGTAGATTCAAGTTTTTCTGCAGGGAGCTGGTATTTGATCATGTTAATGAAATTCAACGTTATTACAAAATAAGCTTGGATGAAGAAATGTTGAGGGTCTGCCAGATAACAGTAAATTAGACAATCATAGTTGAATAATGGCATTGATCTAGAATTAAACAGACCTTCAAAATAGGTGAACATACTTCTTATGCTTATAAAACTGAAAACCAATAGCTGCAAGTGTCCTCATCTTTAACTTTTAGCCAAAGCTAATTTCTATAAAGCTACCGGGTGTTACCCGAAAGTTAGGAAGTTTCCATTTTCATATCAAACAATTCTGCATGCCAAATTTTATAGTAATACACTCCATATATATGAGTAGAATTGTAGTTATTCAATATCCTTATTACAAATAAGAAGTCTAGTTAGCAGGAGTTAGATAATGTATTTGAAAGGAAGTAGCTGAAATCTTGGTAATAGGAATATGGTAAGCCATGATCCTATAAAATCCATCTCATCCAATAACTTAAGAGTTTTATTTAATTTGTGAAACTTAATTAAATAATTAATTTAGTTATTAAGTTAGTTAGCTGGTTTAAGAAAGGTTTAGGTATTTGTATTTTTTTCCTTTTTAAAAGCAGCTTTGACATTATATTTTTATATGTGTTATGCTTATGAAGAAGAGCAACTTCTGATGAATTCTTGCCTGAATTTTCACTTTTTGGAAAAATTCTGAGAAAGAAATCAGTGAAGCTGCCATGTATGATTTGATGATCTTTTTTCTCTTACATTTGACTGAATTTTACTGGTAGCTTTTCTATTGCTTTGTTCTAAAAATGTAATGAGACATAATCCACCACAACTATCATATTATATCTTAGGCGTACACGTGCGCTGTTTTCCACTCTTACATGTTTATTAATAAGAAGTTAGTGTTTAGTAAATGTGAATAAATAAATTGAATCTTGTGGAAATATTTGTTTGAATCAAACTTGTAGATTTTAATAGAGTATGGAGGTGAAGAATTAATACACCAAATCAACAGAACCAAGAGTCAAAACTGTTTTAACAGGCTGCAGACAGTAAAATAAAATGGGGCTGTAGTCAGTAAAATCAAATGCAACAGTGTTAAAAGTAAAATCTTGAATTCACCTTAAAATGGCATTTTTAGAGAGTATAGAATACCTGAGAGGTATGGCATTATAGCAATTAATGTAAAAACACTTTGAAGGAGGGGGTGATTCTTTATCACTATTTTCGTGTAGTTAAAAACCCATGCTATTGTTTAGAAAACACTGTTGAGTAAAGACTGCTGAGAAGAAATCATCCCACCATATTCTGCATGAGTCACATCTCATTTGGATTCTTGTAGTTATTTTGGGGGGTGGAGTAAAAGTAAAGAGTAAAAAAAAGGCAAAAGATAAGGAGGAAAACAAGAAAACTATTACATTAAGGTGGTTACAGGTAAAAACCAGGAGTAGGATGGCTTAGCAAGCTACCTTCTGAGAAAGCCTTGGTTTGCCTAGTATGACCACCTGAAAAATTTAGCCAGACATGACAGATTGCCAATTATGTTATCAATAATAATGTAGAAAAAATATATTAACTTTTCCTCTTTGGAGACAGTGTTTTAGTCCACATTCATTGGGGCTAGGATGTTCTAGTTTCAAATCTTAGATATATATTTTACTAATTTTATGATCATAAGTAATTCACTTAAATTAGCTGAGTGTTGGTAAAGAGGTATTTTTGTAGAGTAATTAAATTAGAAAATTAATTTACATAACACCTGATACAGGGTAGCCATTCGATGAATGACACCAGCTGGTCATATTTCACCGATCAAGATGGCAGAATTGCTATCAAGAGGTAGACATTATAGGGAGGCATATTTCACCTTAATATAAAAACATCCTTCAATTATCTATAGTTGAATTTTAAACTTGTGGACTTTTTTTTTTTTAAATAACCATTAGGAGAGGATTCCTGCAATTGTAGATTCCCACAACGGTGGTGAGCTAGAGAAAATGTTTTAGTGCTCTATCATCTCTGATTTTATGATTGTCAGATATCATGCACATGGGCTAATCCTGATAAGGAATTACTTTGAAAAACATAATTTATGAATATAAATAAATGTACTTAATACTTTAAGCTTGCCTTTCTTTCCTATACAAACATAAAAGAAGGAACTATAAAATGTGAGTTTAAAGTGAGAGACCACAAGCATGGGATCTGAGTATAGAATAAGATGTGGAGAATTTGCTGTCAGTAGACTTTTTAAATTGAGACCTTCCACGTTGGCTGGTACTGCTATTATATAGGATGAGGACTTCAGACAAATAAGATATCTCTTGCAACTCAGGGAGTAAAATTTTAGAGACATGTAAAGAATAAAATTAATTTCAACAATTAATATTTATTGAATATTACCATATGTCTGCCATCAAAGAGTTTACACTAGAGGGAATAATGCACATATAGGCTGACTATACAATTTTGAGTACAAGGTATAGGGTACCAATAAAGAATATTCAAAAATGATTTCCCAAAAGATAAACAGTGAGCTCTATGTTGAAGGATATCAAAGAGGAAGCTGAATCAGGAAAGGTCTAGAAGATATAAGATGTGTTGAAGTTTCATCTGTAGCTTTTAGTCATTTGTAAGCATTGTTTTCCCAACATCCTTGTTTTTAAATATTTTATAAAGTTCACTATATGAAAAGAAACCATGAAATTGTGAATCTAAGGCAACCATTTTTCTACATATAAGATTTAACCCTGAAGTGAAAAGATAGTGAAAAAATACTGTTGAAATAGTATCCTGGCATTCTCAGTTCTATTTTGTATAACACATAAAATTGAGTAGGTATGAATTTTCAGAGAGGTGCAAATAGGCACTATTTTATCAATTATGTTTTTATAACATAAGAATAGATTCAATATTTTGATTAATTTATTCATGTTAACTGTGTTTTTCCATGGTAGCTCAGAAACAATTTAACAGTTAGTCACACAGTTCAAAATAAACCTTTCAGCACTATTGCATTGATTTATACTGAAAGAATATTATTAAACTTTCAAATGGAAAAGAATTTGAAAAATAATAGATAGGGGAAGCAAGAAGATTTTTAGTTAGTTTTATATAAGTATAATTTATTTCCAGAGGAATTGAATCAAATCTCAGATTTTAGAGGGCTTGTTAATAGGAACAGGAAAAATGAAAACAGTTAATGGGTTAAGATTCTGTGTTATTTTTCAATCTTTTGAAACAATTCATTATTTACTTTAAAAGTTATTTTTATCATAAAAAGTTACACTAATTTTAGACAACCAATAAAGAATAAATAATACACAATTATCAAAATTACTAGAGTTAATAATATCTTGGCTTTATTTTCTTCGTATGTATTTTTATATAGTCTGTTACAACTCTTATCAAAAGGTAGTCTAGCGCAGTGGCCAGATCTCTGTAAATGTTAGCTAGAGTTGGTTTTATCTGAGTTGTAACAATCCCCTTTGGTCTAGCCTCAAGAAATCTTTCCCCTGAATCATTTAATTCTTTTTTCTTTAGTGCTTTTTATATCATTGTTCTAGTTTCTTCCTTGGTAACAGCTATAATTCTTAGGAATGATCTCATTTTTCTGTCTTCCATGTGATCATCTTTCATATTTTTTTCATTTCCTTTTCCTTTTCACCTGCATAGTTTCTTGAGATTTGGGCCACATTATTAGCCTGATTTTACTGCCTCCAAGTGACTGCATTGTGACTTCCTCCATTCTCTTATTGATTTTCCTTTTATCTCAGACTAATATGTTTTCATCTTAATCTCTCTTCTTTTATGGATTTCTGCTTCTATGACATAGAAGCAATATCTTAACTTGGTCTTTTAATTCTCTGAGTCAATAGAATAAACAAAAAATTATTATTCTCAGCAAGTGCTATAATCAAGGACTCAAGGCTCTTTGTGACTTTGCCTCTGCCTACAGTATTTCACTTGTGGGCCACTATGACACAGAATGTAGTACATCATTCTATATACAACAATGCTGAAAAAAAGTAGTATTCGTACTTTGATTTTTCTGCCTGGTATTCATTCACCCTGGTTCTCAGTTTCTTTGAGTTTATATTCAGTGTGCAGTTTTCTTACACTTGCAATAGATTGATAGTCAATCACAGTTGTCAGTGGTGTCGTGATTTTTCATTTTCATCCTATCTCTTCATTAATCTATTTTTCCTCTTTCCTGCCCCAGATGCATTTAATTTTGTTCTTGCAAACAATACTTATTTTGCTCTTGTTGAATATATGTTATAGATTTTTTCATGCTATTGAGGACCCAAATAATATGTTATTTTCTTATGGATCCTATTGTAAATCATTTGATGAGGTATATTTTTTTCTCTGTATTTCAGAATATCCTCCTTCTTTTCCATTGTTCTGAAAAACTGTGTATAGATTCTATTTCAAATTGTGACTTTGATTTATTCCTATTTACTAATACGTGAATGAGAAGAGATATGTTCACACTTGACATACACCATCAGATAGGGGAGAATGGATTATCCATGGTTTGGTTAACTTTCCGCTCAGGGTCTAGCTGAATCTCAGATCCTGAGATATAGAGCAAGATTTTGTTTCCTGCTATTAAATGATCATACATTCACTCTAGTCTGACTGTTTTGAGCTGGGATCTTCTTTGTTTGTTGACATTTTATGCCAAACAGTACACGAAAAATTATAATACTCAATATGCATTATTATAAGGTATCTTTGTTCCTCAATCTGAAATTATAACTTCCTTGTGATGAGTTCCGGTCCCATGTATGTTTACTACTATCTTTGTAGAAATGTTAATAGAAATATAGGTGAGGTTACTTCAAAGGTATGCACAACCCCCATATTAAAATATTACCTGTATTTTTTTCTAATGATTTTTTATAAACTAAGTTGATGTTAAAAATATCTATAGCATAATGTTAAATGTAAATCTAGGAAGGAAAGTTTATATAAAAATAATGCATAGCTCTAGTATGGCACTTCTCAATGATTTAATTTAACATAGTGAAAAGCCTGATGTGTTATTAAAATAGTTATAAAGTTACGAAATATATAATGTACATGTCGCATACCATTTTCTTTGTGCACAAATGCTCCCTGAGGAGATTCAGGGATCCCTTTCCAGACTGTGATTGGCTTGGGATAGCCAGGGTCCATGGTTTTCATTTCTTCACTATATCTCCAATACCTAAAAAGGATAAAAACAACAACATATGCATAGGAAAATAAATAAGGTATACAAACAGTAATAGCTAACATTTATTAAATCTTTGCTGTGTGTTTAATACTGTTAGGTGTATACCTATTACTGATTTACAGAACACCGGTTGGGAAGCTCTGATTTAAATGACTGGAAAGACAATAGGCATAAAGTATTTACTTTGTTCCTCTCCTGTGTGTATTAAAAGTGAGTATTTATTCAGTCTGCTAAATTAATAAAAATTCTAGCTGAGTATATTTACAGTTCATAAGCATATCACCAACCTGTGTATGGGCGTGTATTTGTGTGTGTGTATCTGAGGTCTTCATGAGTGTTTTTTTTTTTTTTAATCTTTCCTAAGCAGTAGAACATTTTTTGGAAATAATCTTAAGCACAATCTTGATTCATTTATTAATTCAGCAAATATTTACTGAATTCCTATTATATTCCTGACACTATTGTAGGGATAGAGATAACAACGTTGAACAAAATAGACATGGCGCAGCTTTCATCCAGTCTCACAGTTTTGGATATGTGGCGATATAGGTAATAAACCAATTTAACAATAAATACATACTATGGTAGGAGGTGGTAAGAGCTATGAAGGAAACAAAGCAGACAAAGTTATTTAGGAATATAGAGAAGCCATTTTAAATTACTGAACAGAGAGGTCCTCTCTGATATGCTGACATTCGAGCAGAGGACAGAGAGAAGTGAAGAACAATACCTGTGGTCTTTGGAAGGAGAAAATTTCAGGCAGAGAAACTAGAAATTGAAAGTTCCTATAGCAGACACATGTTTAGAGTACTTGAGCATCTACAAAGAGGCTAAGGTGACTAGAATTGAGTTAGTAATGGGGGGATAAGATCAGAGTGTGATCCAGAACCTAAGAATAGACAGACCTTTACACTTTGGTTTTCCACTAAGAGAGATGAGAAGCCAGTATATATTTTGAGTGGAGGAGCTTAAAGTTAAGGCTTATTGTTGAAAAGAATACACTGGTTCCTGAGAGCAAAAGAGATTGAAGGGGATAATGTAGGAGCAGGGATTCAGTTGAGATGTCCTCGCAATAATCCTCAGACTAGAAGTCAGCTATAGAGTTGATGATAATTCAAGGGATTTAAGATATATTTTAAAGGAAGAGCCCAAAGGACTTACTAATGGATTGAATGTGGGATGTGAGAGAGAAGGAAATTGAGTATGACTCAGGAATTTTGAGCCTGATCATCTCGAGGAATAACGTTGCCATTCCGTAAGATAGGGAAGCAAGGGAAGGTAAGCTGAGATGGTTTAGGGATCATGAGTTAGGTGTTAGCTACTTTCAATTTAGACATCAAAGTGGAGTTGTTGATCAGGTCATTTGGTATGTGAGAGCAGACTTTAGGGAAGATCTTAATTGGAGCCACAGTGTATAGACAGAAAGACAAGTAAAAGCAAAGCTTGCTAAGCGTTAGAACTCTCAGGCTCCTATCCCTTCACTGGGAGGCCCTTAAGCCACTTTCACAGAACTCCTAGACTTCCAAGCAACCAAATGCGAACATCCCTACTTTGGATTACTCATTATTGCCCATCTGCTCTCAGAGTAAAATGAGTTTATATCTTGAATGGTCTAAAACACTGAGAACATGGGATGAAATCATTGGGAGTTCATGGTGATACCACCTATTTTAGGGAAGGACTAATGCTCTATGCATTGTCTTATTTAATCACAACAAACCATGAGATAGTCATCATTGTCCCCATTTGAGGGAGGAGAATTCTTGGAAGACAACGGATGATAGCAGATGTATAATCAAATTTGCCTGATATCAAAAGTATTTACTATTTCCACTCTGAACACAGTTTCCAAATTTATTTGACACCGCCAAATATGTTTTCCAAATTTATTTGACAATGCTTTTTCCCCCCACTAAACATTTATGATTATCTGCTAAAGCTAGTGTTTCACCAGTACAGGTTTGTGAAATGACATATTTTTTGAATTATCCTTGGATTTGCCATTTTGCCTGAAGTTAGAAAAAAATAAGTATTTTTAAATTTGAATATTTTCCTATACCAGGTCTAATGGAAGATCCTTTATCTTCAAAACTGTGGGAACCTATACAGAAGGTTTTGCTTTAAATTCCTGAAAACCTCATTTGAGTAACAGCCTGGAATATTAGCACTTCTTTCATCTTCAATGTTCACATGGAAATGAGAAAAAGATTGTTTCAGGAAGTATTCTAATAAGTAATGCACAAGGAAGAGTGTATCTAAAAAGGGGAAGTGTCACTGGTATTTGTCACAGGTTCTCATCACATGAAATGTGAGAACAAATCTGATGGACAGATCAGGAATCGCTTCATGGAGAAGCAAAACTGCAGTAATGGTGAGGGGGTCTATCTTTCTGAAGACAATGAAGCGGAATCATTAGTGCATCATGTTATCAATTCTAAAAGCTATTTTCTTTCACCTTTTGTTCATGTAAATGCCTGCTTTTGAATTATTTCTTAATATTCCTTCCCACAAGCATTCTGTGATGAATACAGAATGGTTAATGTGGTTGAGATTATGCTCATAATCTCAAGATGTGGCCTCCTGAGTAAATATTTCAGTGCAGTTTACAGCAGTCATATATGTTAACTGCTTCCCATGCTTGGGCAAAGAAAGTCTCTTATGAGGAAACAGTCAAATTCCTATTTGATGGATCCTAACAAACACATTTTTTTCACATTTTACCTAAACAACAGAATGCACCTTACAATCGATACAGTGTCAGTTTATTTTGTGGGGTTTTTCTTTCAATAATAGATTAATGATATATCTCACAATAAATGATACTTTTGGATGACATAAACTACATCTTAAAGTGAGCTTTTAAATGCTTACCTAGAAGCCTGGAATAATTTAAAAGCCTGAGGACAATGGGATCACATTCTGCATGTGATTTCAGTAACTTGCTGTATACTGAGAAATCAGGTTAGTTTTCTGAGAAGTAGTTATAAAATTCTTCGTGTAATAATACCGATACTTTCCATAGTGTTCTATAGCTATAAGGTAAATTTATATACATAGATTAGTTTATCCTATTTCACTTAAATCCCTCAACAATCTTTTATATTGTATATTATGATGTTCTCTATGATGATATCTTAACCATAGATGATATCTTAACCATATATATATATATATATGGTCACTCAATTTAATCAATGACAGAGCATTGGGTATCACATTATTAAAAGATAAATGACTTAGTCACTTTTACTATATTTGAATGTCGTACAGTTGAAATTCACATTAATTCTCTTTGATTCATAGTTTGCATGGTTTTCCACCATGGTACTGCCCTGCTTCTGTCATTCTTCCTCTCTCGATGCTCTCACTTAAGCAACTCATATTCATTGTTTGGATATAGTTTTCCTTCCTCCCTTTTTCTATTCACTCATAGATCTGTTCACCATCAATACTTTTTTGAGCACCTATATTATATGCCAGACACATAAGATTCAGAAGGATCACATTTCAAGAAAATATTGATGGAATGTAAATTTTATTACACTCTCTTGTAGGAACATCATTCTGGTCTGAATTTGTCAAAATAAAAGCATTTTCCCTTCTCCTAGCAGATAATGCAAAACGATAACTTGGGATCATTTCACAAATTTTTAAAAACTCAGCATAGGCTTGAACGCTTAGGTTGTCTGTTATGTATCAATTTTAAATATATCCAGTAAACCTAAATGTGATAAGATTATCTGACTATATTCAGGACTGTCTTATAAAAGGTGTGTAGGCTTATTCATAAATACAAGTTTATATTTTAATTTCTAACATATTTGAACATACTTCAACATAAACAAAAAAGCTCATCCCACTGATTTTTTCCTCCCTGAAAAATAAGCTTATTGGTTCATTGAGAAGTAAATTAGCATATTCAGATAGGAACGCTGTGTAAATAAATTGTTTAAGGGGTTTAAAATGTAGATATTATAGTGGAAAAAATTTGAATGTTTGTACGTAAAAGTCAGTAAATGATAAAGGCTATTATAAATCAATCTTTAGATTTTTTCTTCTGATTTATCAGTTTTCTCTACAGTAGAATTTTGACTTTAATCAGATTTTTTTGAGAGAAGCATTCTTAATGCTTCAAAATCTTATTCCAAAGAAATGTTCTTAAAAATGCAACAGAATAGAAAATATCCATTTTTACTGTATTATTGGATGATTTAAAAACATATACATTAAGTAATTACTTCATAAACACACAACTTAAGCTGGAGGAGATAAATGTATATTTTTCTATTTGACTATTAATGATACTGATAAAAAAGCCAAAATGGGTCTAAATTTTGTTATTTCTATTTGAGAATATCATAAAATTCTCAACAGTTAAGCTTACAGTGAAATGTGGCAATAGAGTCTCAGATATATTTGTGAGAAGATGCTCAGAGATGATTTAGAAACATAGCATTTTAAGCTAAATGCTACGAAGATCAAAATGCATCCAAGTACCAAATTGTTGTGTATTAAGAAAAGGGCAAGTAGGAATCTAAGGCGTTGAGTTCCATGGTGTATATGAAACAGTGAAAAAGTAGATATTTTAATCTGAATTTACAGATCTATTTAAAGGATCATCATTTCATCTACTCTCTTTAGCTATCCCTATACTTAGAAGATTTCCTGTGGGCCCCTGTTTTTAATACCATGTATATGTCAATATCTCTGAAATCTGTGTCTCCAACAGACCTTTCCACTAAGATGCAAACTCAATTATTCAACTATCCGTGCTTCACTTCTCCACTTAGTGTATAAATAGGCACCTCAGTCCGAACATGGACTTTTCAATCTCTTAATTCACTTTTCCCAATATTCCTTCCCCTGTCTGCTCTATCTCCAGGACTGGCACTACCCACTTACTTACCCAAGTGAAAAACCTGCAAGTTGCCCTTGATTTGTTCTGTTCCTCTCCCCTAAATCTAAGCCATAAGAACAACTTGTTATGATCACATTCAAAATGTCTCCTGCACCCATCCGCTCTGCCCACCTCTACTGCTACCGTCGTGTCTTCCTGTACTCCCTCAGCAGCCTCTCAAGGACCCTCCTTGCTTCCACTCCTGAAGTGCATTCTTCACACGGAAATCAGAATGATCTTTGTGAATACGCATAAGATCATGTCTCTTTCTTGTTGAAGACCCTCCAATGCCTTTCCACTATACTAAGAATAAAATCCAAAGTCTGTGCCATGGCCTATAGGGCCCTGTGTGATCTGGTCCCTGTTTACCTGTTTGACCTCTTCTACCACTGAATCACTGTGCTCTAGCAATCAAGTTTTTTTTTTTCTGTTTTTGAACAATCCAACTTCATCCCTACATTACTGGCTTTGCACGACTATTTCATCTACCTGTAACACATTGTTCTGAATAGCTTCCCATTTCCTATTTCTGGCGAAAACTTCTCCCTGCTCAAGTCTCCACTCAGGTGTCTCCTTCACGAGGGGGGCCTTCCTGACTTCCACACTAACTTCCCAACCATTCCTTACCACCCATGTGTCCCTTCTGCATCATCATCTTGTTTTATTTCTTTGTAGCATTTCTCATTGTGAAAATTATCAGGGTCATTAATTTGTTTAGTGTTCATTATTCATCTCCCCCAAAAGAATCTAAGTGCTATGACAGCAGGAGCCTTGTAATTTTTTTTGCTACTCTACATTTATTACCTAGCACATGTCACAGAGTTTGTGCTCAATAATTGATTTTTGAATGAATGAATGAGGGCTAGGGCAAGAACTACGCAGAAATCTTAAGGAAACAGGCATTAGAGCTATTGAGAATGGAATGGGCTGCCTCATGTTCACACCATCACATCAGGCAGTTAGGCAGAGAGGGATGGATACTGTGGGCTGTAATTGGAGGTGTCTGGATTTTGGTAGGGAGTGAACAACACGCAGGGCTGACATATGGCAGGACTTGGACCAAATCTAATTTAAAGATGTGCTTTGTTTGTCTAGCAAATTATTTTAAATGATTCTGATTTTGAATGCAAAATCTAGTGTTTGCAACATCCCAGCTTACCACGGTACCCATCACTCCCTATTGCCTTAGACACTGCTCTCTACCCAGTAGTATATATGTTATTCACTCAATCCCTTTAAAGTGGTTGATTTTCTTACACTTGTACTAGATGATCTCTAAAATCCCATCTTCTCTTAGCCTTAGAGAAATAGAAAACCATTAACACAATTTATTTTCTTTTTTTAAAGCAGAAAAGTGGCATTGGGAAAAGAGAGAAGAAATAAGTAAGGAAAATAAATTCCCATATAAGTGACAATCGAATTGTTGTTTACATGTTTGAGTTGGATAATGTAATGCCTTTTCCATCTATTTTTAAATCTAGAATGAATGTATTGACAAATGGAATTTGACTCTGGAATTATACAATTCTACAAATATGAAGTGATCTCTTTATAAAATATCAATAATTCATGACATCTTATATAAGATCACATATATGGAAATTAACTGGAATCCTGCTTCAATATCTTTAAAACCTATAAAACCACAGTTATTTCAAAAGAACTTAAAAATGATAAAAGTATTTTTATATATTTTGCTATATTTGGCAGGCAGCTTTTTGAGTAGGAAGCAAATGAACTAATAACATTTTTCCCACTTATTATAGTCTTTAGTCTATTACAAATTTGATATCTAACTTCATTGATTTCACTGCTTTGAGGCAGCTCACATGTACTCTCTAAACTTAAATTTTCCAATAAGTGCTACATTTTTAGAATGGAAACATTTGAGAAGTAATTCCTGCATATGTGGGAAACAGGGCTATCTGATAATGAAATGGCAGTTTCTATTATCATCTATGAAACTCTAATTAAAACTGTTGAGAAAGCTTTCATTTTCTGTCCCCTAGCAGCTAACTTCTTGAAAGTGACTCCTCAAACTTTCATTTCTTCCTTTTCTCAGGGATGGGAGGATGGAGAGGGAGAAGTGCAACTCCGTATTATACCTAGTCCTCAAAGAGCACATTCCAGCAATTAAAACCAGTTGGAGAATTTAACAACCTTAAGGGTTATAACATTTTAAAGAATATGTTATAAGTCTGCAGATGTATTTTATTAGTGGTCACTATGCTGCAGCAATAAAGTCCTTCATTCTTCTCCTTTCAAACTCTATTACACGTACATCCCATTGAGTCATTATACTTTTTGTGGTTGTAGGGGCATCTTTTCCTTTAATTAAATTTTTATCGGGTGTATCTTTTCTGCTTGTGATTTAGTAAGAAGCATTGTAGCAAAGCCCTAGCTTTAATGTAGTGAATTAAAATCTATATTTTAATATGTAACATTTTGCTTTAGAAATATATAGAAGTATGATGTATATAAAATTAGCAACAATAAATTTAAAAGTGTACATTCTTATCTCTGGAGATCAATGACAGGATCTTTTTGTTCACAGATAAAGCTCAATATTAGAAACAATTTGCAATTAAAAATTGTGTATTTCAAAATAAACGCAGTTTATAGCCTTACTTAGTTTTCTCCTGAAGTTGGAGACATTTTATAGGGTTATTTTATGCTAATAAGGCAAATTCAATACTGGCATGTTGGACATTAAATCCTGTGTTTTCTATGTGTGTGTTTTTAAAAAATTCACTTGTAAAAGGCAGTACAATGGCATACTTAATTCATTCTATTATATAAGCCAGTGAAGACTTCTTATGAGTTTCACATTGTGACCCAGCCAGTAATAGCATAATTAAAATTTGATTTTTTCATCTTTATTACTTTTCTTACTTAATATTTATTTAAATTAATAAAAATATAGCCTTCAATTCACATATATTTTATAGGTAATATCTGTCAAAAAGTGGGCAGAGGTGGAGCTATGTGTACCTAGTAGATACTGTAAATTGTAAGACTAACAATTCTCTTTCACTTTATTAACCCTGTTACCAATGTCGCAAAAGAAAAATAAAGTAAGAGAGAGTGAAATAGCTGGGAAAGAATATTATGCTTTAAGGTAAAAGTATTTAGCCCAGTGATAGTTTGGTTATATATAGTTTATAACATCTGCTTGCTGGTATCTAAATAAACAACCTCTTAAGAAATAGAAACCATGACTAAACTGAAATTATTTGAAAATGTTCACAATTAACTACGTGCAAAGTATAAAACTTTAACTTTGAATGTGAAAACACACACACAAAAAACTATGCTAAAAAGTTTCTTTTCCTAAATAAAGTAAGTAAAACTACAAGAAAATGCACTGCAAGAATACAGATATACAATGCTGACACAGATTTATAGACATGTTAAGATTATGGGGAAAGGAGAATATATATATAATTCATCAAAAAGTCATATTAGTTGAGTATGTTAGAGGAAGATTTATTTAAATATTATTTAAAAATATTTAAAAAATATTTTCAATTTCATTAACTCTTGGGTTTATATTAACACAGAGTTTTCATCAACAGTACATGTCTATGACAGACTAGAAATGTTGACTTCTGTAAACATTAGTTAACTTTTTTCCTCATGTGAAGTGTGTACTGACCTGTCCCCCTTGAAGAAATAGGTTTTCCCAACGTCCTCCCACCAAATAGCTGAATCAATACCATGAGGGGGAATTCCACTTCCAAGGGTAATCAAGTCATGAGGGTAACCAGGTTGAAGAGTTGTGTCCTTGAACACCCAATATTTGTTACCTGTACAAAATAAGTGCAAATGCAGAATATATTAATTTAATGTCAGAAATTAGAATATATCTATTAACACAATGTATTTAAAATTATTGTAATTAAATTCTTGAAATAAGTTAGTAGCAGTCAATCTGGAATATTGATGTTATTCTTGAAACATTAACGCTATTTTCACAAGTGGATACAATAAATAGCTACTTAATGATACAACCAAAATTTGTGAGTTAGTTTAAAACATAAAATAGGTCTACAGCTTAGCCGTAAAGAAACAATTCTGAGTCAAGGATCAAAGATTCTTCTCCTAGAAATTAGAGGCCATATTTTTGTTCAAGGCTAAATTATTCCTATGTTTTGTGCAACATGTATGCCCTAGATTGCTTTCGTGATTCTAACCTTTACTCTAGTGAAACACTTCCTCTGAACGAATTCTTCCTTTTATTGCATAAACGCTCACAGTCTCTCTAGTCTTATAAAGTCATCCTCCTTTGACCTCATGCCGGCCTCTAGCTGTAACACTATTCCTCTCTTCAAGAGTGGTAACTGAGGGGTGGAAAATTTTAACCCTAAACCTGTTCAGAATTTCTAAGGCACAATGATAATAAAAAGCAGACAGGCTGCTAAAGTCTGACTAAAGTCGATTTTACTGCTGTTTGACAATTCTCTACAGACAACACACTTCCTCATGCCCTCCCTATGCCCCTTGCAGTCTGCGCCCACCACGTCCCTCTTTGGTGTGCCTATCAAATAGCCTACAACCATTTCTCAGTCCGCTGAAAGTTGATCTCATACCTAAGGGTCCACTCAAACCTTTTGTTCTGGAATCACCAATGACCTCCAATCAAACAATTCTTCACCCTCATCTATTGACACAATTGACCAATTAAAGTACCTTCTTCCCTGAGCTGCAAGAAAATCATTTTCTTTTGATTTCTCTCTTTGTTCTCTAGCTGCTCCTTTCTAGGCTTATTTTATTTTACTCAGTCCTTGAATGTTGATGACTCTATTCTCTGCTCTCTTCTCTTATTATTCTAAATCTGGAGGTATCACAAATTCAATACCTACAAGGGCCAGGTTAGGGATGACAGGAATGGAATATCTCCACTAATATTGAGATACTTAGATAAAAATTGGTAAATATTCATTGTCCTAAATGCCTATATCCCTCCCCCATTTCCCCTGGGCCTCCTGAATCTTTCTATGACAGCATCCTCTTGGATTCCTAGCCCCTTCTGGGGTTAATATCTAGCAGAGAAAGGTGCTTCTATGCCCTTCCTAACTGATGCAAGACCCTTACTTGTTTCTGTAGTATTTCAAAACCACCCATAGATAAGGACTATGATAAACTGTAGCATTCACATAACAACTAAAAGTATTAAAAAAGATTAAAACAACGTACTGCCATAAAATAACAACAAACAAACAAAAAGACCCCACATCTTTAGGCTGAATTTAGTTAGGAGTCTCTGGATTGTAATCATGGGTAATCTCATTTACTCCAGGACCTTCTACCACCATTTGATATCCTGTAAATTAAACCAACATTTATTGAATATCTTTAGCATCCCAGGGTATCATATTAGGTATTAAGGATGCTAAAATGAACAAGACAGACCTGATGGATACCCTGATCATCCCACATGCCAGCAGAAGAGACAGATGAAAACCAAAATTGACATATGTAGTTGTAGTAATTGAAAAACAAGTGAATGCTGTGAAGAAAACACATCAGAGATGGAGAAACAGCAAATAAAGGGGACTTACTTTAAGGAAAAAGGTCAGAGAAAACCTGTCTGATGAAATAAAATCTAAAGAAAAAGAAGAAAATAACTATACCAAGAATGCCAGGAATGCCTCTCCTCTTCAGAGCAGAGAAGACTTTGGTACAATTAATGAATTGAAAGAATTATCAGTGGATTGTAATAAGCAGGGAAAGTGGAACTGAAAACCAGTATAATGGGTTTATTCTTATTTTGAATGCACTGGGAAGCCATCAAAGAGATTAAGTTAATGGAGGGGGCCAGGAGCGGTGGTGGCTCATGCCTGTAATCCTAGGACTTTGGGAGGCCGAAGTAGGAGGATCCCTTGAGGTCAGGAGTTCAAGACCAGCCTGAGCAAGAGTGAAACCCCATCTCTACTAAAAGCAGAAAAAATTAGGCGGATGTGGTGGCACGTCTGTAGTTCCAGCTACTGGGGAGGCTGAGGCAGGAGGATCGCTTGAACCCAGGAATGTGAGGTTGCTGTGAGCTAGGCTGACACCACGGCACTCTAGCCAGGGTGACAGAGCAAGGTTTTGTCTCAAAAAAATAAAAATAAAATAAAATTAATGGAGGGATGTGATTGTTTCCATATTTTCAAAAGATGGTTTCTGGTCTTTTGTGAAAAATGGATTATAAAGGGAAAAATGGAAATGAGAGGATCTCCCAAGGGATTTTTGCAATAATTAATTAATCATTTGAATAATTCACTCAACCATTTACTTAGTAATGTACCAGGCACTGCTGTAGGCACTAGAGATATAGCAGTGAACAAGAAGCACGACATCTCTATCTCATGATGCTTAGACTCTAGTGAGTGGGTATGCGAAAATCAACCTTACACAAGCAAACAAATAAATGAAGATAACTTCAGAGAGCAAAGTGCTATAAAAATAGAAAAAGAAAAAAGGATAATGATGTGATAGTGATGGGATTGGGCTACTCTATATTGGACACAAAAATGATTTTTCCATTCAATTGTGATTTATATAGTTCAAAAAAGCCAGCCCAGTGCAGACTGTTTGAGGTGGAGGAAACATTGAGAATGAATGCCATCATGGGAAGAAGCTCACTGTGTAGCTACAACAGTGTGACAGGAATTTACAGTAAGGATAGAGCCGAGGATCATTTTGTAACCTTTGTCGAGTTTGAACTTGATTCTAAATGAAATAAGATGTCATTGAATGGTTAAATAAAAAAATTCTTTGACAGTGGTTTGGACTAAAGTGGCAGAAATGGAGGTGGAAGAGAGAAAATGGCATCATCATATATTCTGGGGATGGAATCGATTGGCAATGCTGAGGAATTCACTGAGGGGAATAAGATAAAGGTAATATCAAGGATAATCCTCAAATTCTGGCTTGAGTAGATGAGAGAATAATAGTGTTATTTAATAAGATAAAGAGGATTGGAGGTGGCTGAGCCATTGGGGGTTTAAATCAGGAGTTTGAGATGTCAGGGAGATACTGATATAAAGAAGTCATGTAGGCAACTGGATATGTCAGTCTGAACGTAACAGTTTGTAAGATAGAAGCATAAATGTGGTACTTACTAATTTAGGATTTGGTGAGATTATCCTGGGAAGAGTACATAGATAAGATAAAGAGAAACCAGAACCAGGCTTTTAGAAACCTGTGACCTTTGCAAAACATCACATAAAGGAAGAAGGAAGAGGAGGCAAGTGAGGAGGAACAGGAGGCAGTGATGAGACTAAAGTAAAAGAAAACTTCAGAAGCCAAACAGAAAATAGAGTGGTCATAAATGGATATTGCTAGTTCAGTATCTCTTGAATGCCAAACAATATATATATATACACACACATACAGTTATCTACTGGGATTTTCTAAAGTTGACTCAAAATTCCAAATTTGAACTCATCCTAAACATCTTTCTTCTTATTTGCTCTTTTTGGGTAGATGGCATACTATTCTGCAGCTCACATCAGAAAACGTCCTGTTCATTATCTTTCATACTTAATGGACCATCACATTCAGCTGATTTGAATTCCTAACTATCACTTGAACCTGACCCCTGAAGTCTATTCTTATTGCCGCTGGTACTAGGGATGCCTTTCCATCATCCCCTCTAAAGGTAACTGCTTTGTCCACAAGCCTAAGGCAGGTCTCATTGTTCCTTGCAACCTTTCTCTATACCAAGTCCAGAGCCAGTCAAAATGCTGCAGAGGAAGCTCTGGAGAGAAGGCTTGATCAGATGAGCAAGATGGGCAGAGCCATCCATGTCTCTTGGGAATATGAGCCAGGGAATACCGAGAGACTTTCCCACTCAGCGGGAGGAATTGACTGTCCATTATACAGGACGAGGCCTAAGAAGCCATGATGACCACAGGCAGGTAGACACTGTGAGGAGGTAGAAATTGAGTAACGAAGATGGGCTGAAGAAGAAAATAGAATGCAAAGGGCAAAGTAGACGCAAAGTGCAAAACAATGAATGGAGGAGAGACCAGTAAGTGTAGCCAGTTACGGAGATGTATGAGTTCCTGTTACATACCCACTCCTCACCATAAGTTCGAATGACCTGACTGGGTTTATTTTTATTTTAACTGAATGAGACTGTTCCATATAAATTTGTGAACATCCAAACATCACGTGAGATACTAGGTGCATGTGAGCCCAAGTCTGTTAGCCAGAGCCCTGGCTTTCAGCCACCTTGCCATGCTGTCTTCTAACCATGCGCCTTCAGAGTAACTCTTTTTTGCTAGCTTGCATTGTCCCGACAGTTTTCTTTTTTGTCTTCCTGCCTCCAGTCTGTTTCCCTTTTATCTATCTTTCACAAGGTTGTCATTAAAGGGATTTCCTTAAAATGCATCCTTGATCTCTGCCTCTCTTTTGTTTAAATTTTTTAGTGGTTTTTTATTGCATTCAGGATGAAGCCCAAATACATTCATACGTCATTTCGAGCTTCCTTTCAGTATGGGTCTCTTCTCTAATCTACATTCCATTTATCTCCCTTTCTGAAAAACTGGGTAACTCTTTCAAAACTTAGCATTTCTCTGGAAAGCATTTCCTACATGAGTAAGGTGGGCATCTTATGTTGCCAGAGTACTTGGTCTTTACCTTTATCATATTAATTAGTACACTGTACTTTAATGAATAACAAGCCTGCCATGCAGTCTAGGCTGCAACATGAGGAAAAACATTATATCAAACACACTATTTTCCTGCAGCGCCTCATATATAATGCCTGAAAAGTAATAGGTGCTTAATAAATGGTTATTGATGCCAAGAACTATGAATAATCACAAATATAGGATCAGAAGTTTAACAAAAAGGGACATTAAAGGCTACATAAATAACATTGTGGGCATTAGTCTGAAATGTTGTTAACAGTGCAGGAAAAATGAATTTTATAACCACTAGCAAGTCTGAGAAAATGTAAAGGCTTGCCCTGGTATTGTGTTGGAAAACCGTTTATTTAAGTGATTATATTTAACTGTGGGCTGGGAAATACTGTCATAAAAATACACACCTATCCTGAGCCTTTGTTTAATCTGAATATTTTACATTAAAAAAAGAAACTTCACCCCAAAGGTCCAGATCACTTCCTTGCCAGAGTCAGCGAGATGGAAAATCCAGAGCACTGTTTCACAGCATGCTCTGTATTTTAGTCATATCTCTGTGGCATTTAAAATAGAAAGTCTTAAAACAATAGACGAAAAAGAAAGAAAGGCCTGTTCTGTTGGCCTATATCTCAGTGACTTATTACATCCTTTCTTTTCATCTCATTTTTAATTGGGAAAGGATATATATGTTCCGATGGCTCCCATGCTAGCTATTTGGAGCAAATCTTTTATCAGCTCAACTCAGCTGGTTGTCCCTTTCAAGCAGAAATACTCTAGTATGCTTTAGAATACTTCCCTTTGCAGTTCTCAAACTTTATCAGTTGCATGGAAATTTCTTTAAAATTTTCCAGGCTTTTTTCCAGTGATTATACTAGGTTCATCAATGCCCAGGATGCCCTAGCGCTCAGTGGGAGGAAACGTGCACAGACGCTTAGTTTATATGTTGTCCAGGTGTCTCCGGAGAGGTTAATGCATGAAAAAAGGAGTTACAGTTCTTGGAAATTCTTGTTATTTATTTAAAAACCTGTTTTTTAAAAACTACACTTTGGAAACATTTCCCCATACTATTAATCTAGTGTTTTCCATAAATAAAGGGGAGAAATAATTAATCTTTCACTTTTAATGATAAAAGCCTTTTATGAAAGACCTCAATCAGATTTTTTTTGTGTTAGGAATAAACATCAAGTAATTTTTTTAAAATGAACTTGTATTTCCTTTAAAAAACAAAGCAAAACAGAAAACTTATCAGCAAACATGTGCTGTAAAGTCGTACGATGGAATCCCAGCACTTACTACGCAAAAAAATTTAGAAAAACACCACCTCACTTGCTGAGTATTTGCAGCGTAGAATTCAAGGAAATAACTCAACAATAATTATGAGTGATAACATTTAATTTTCTGAGTGTTTATTAGTAAAATACAACTATACAATTCCTTTTGTATCTTGAGGTAAGGTCTTCACATGACAAAACTGAAATGATTTTGTTTCTATTTTTTAGATTTTGGGTAAGTATGTGATATTCATATTAAACTCATTTTATTTTACATATGACAGGTGGGTTTTTAACTACCATCCGACAGTCTGGTTCTCAAGGAAAAGGTTGCCTCTTTGGCAGAATAAAAGCAGTCACTGGATTTCATATGAGCTTGACATATTCTGAAGCAAGTGGAAAAAACTAGTCCTTATTGACACTGTACTTGGCAGAATGCAGAGGAAAATATCAACAAGTCAGTTAAAGACAGGGAGGCTTTATAAATAGAAAAGAATAATCCTGGAGAATGTTTAGAGTTGGAGAGAACTTTATAGATCATCTGCTGCAGTGATTTCCAATGATATTCACTGATCCATCTATGCATGTCTGTTTATTAGGTACCTAGTACAGCCAGTCACTGAACTAGGAGATGCAGAAGTATCAATGAAGGCAGCACAAGAGGTTCCTGTCCCTGTGGAACTGACAGACTAGCAGAGAAGACAGACACTAAACAAATAATCCCAGAAATAATTTTAAAAATTAAATGCTATTCCTATCAAGAAACATAATGTGTCTAATGACATTTTTTTTTTTAATCAAAAGAGCAATGCCTATTCTGAAGTCTAAGATTCCTACTTGTTTTCCTAATACCTTTGAACTGAGCCAGTGTTACTGATGGGAGTGCATTATAGGATTCAGACATACTGGATCAGAAAAATGGTTAAGAATCCAGCCAAACACCTTCATTTATTTTACAGAAGTAGGATGTCTAAAACCACACTGCCAATTGCAAATAGATTTGTATAATATTATAGTCTAGGTCTTTTGATTCAATGCTTATCTTACTATACCAAATTGACTCTCAGAAAAGAACAAATTGATACTTTGGCTTTCAGAATTGCTAATGATTTCCTGCTTCCTTCCCCCTTTATCAACTAATCACTCAACATTTATTAATGGAAGCATTTATTAATTAATTCATTGTATGCTGCTCATAATTGTTCATCGTATTGTGAGAAATCAGATACCCTTTGTGTCTTATTACTGAAAAATTTTTTTAAATCAACTGTATTTTCATCTCCTCAAAACTACTTACACATTTATATTTTGTGTCTTCTATTACAGCAGTGGTTAGTAAACCAGGACCACTAGCTGCTGCCTGTTTTTATAAATAACATTTTACCAGAAAATAGCCACATATGTTTATTTACATATTGTCTATGGCTGGTTTCACCCTACAAGGGCAGAGTTTAGCAGTTATGACAGAGACCATATGATCTGGAAAGCAGAAAATATTTACTATGTGGTCTTTTACAGAAAAAAATGAGAAAAAAAATTCCTTAATGGTTGGATTTTCTTCATAACACAGAAACCTGCACTTAGAATACTCAGAACCTATTATGTATTGGGCTGATTGCTGTTCAACATTTATACATTCTTTGACAGCACTTCAAGGGATTGAAAAAAATTAACATAAAAAATTAATATCTTCTTTGTTAGATTCTGTGGTTTAGTGGAGCATGCAACAGCTTTGAAGTCAGAACTATGGGGTGATAATTACCAGCTGTGGGATCTTGGGCAAGTCATAAATCTGAGCTTTCCTTTTCTATTTTGTACATAAGATGGTAACTTAACTCTCATTCAGAATTCTGGAAATAATGACAGATCAAATACACCCACACTGTACCTGGCTCATGATGCCCAATGAGTGGTACTTATTATTACGATGATTATGTAACACAGTATTCCACTAATTAAATTTGCTTACCATTTACTCTAATAAATACATAATGCCAACAATAAAGGATTAAGTACACTGATCTATGTTAGTGCCTATTATCTGGAATATGTTTTAATTTCTATATTGTTTATAGATCGGTTGCTTAGGAAATTTGAATAAATGCCCAACTCTGGAGGTCATATGACTTTTTCTTATCAGCATTTATTTTCCAGATTCCACAGTATAATCCAGTAAGCTGAGAATTTCGAACATTTATGCAAATGTGGTAGCTGTTGAGATGTGCAGCCCAGATCTTTCTTGAAGAAGTAACTGGCCATCAGCTGAGTGCCTTTGGATCTGATGCATCAGTTGGCCCAACGCTTTGCTCTTCTTCAGCAGCCTCTAGCCAAAGACTGAGCCCAGCAGAGTACTAGAGCCTGGTCATTTCTGCTCTGTGTGAGAGTTCTGTAACAGGCAGTCTTGACTCCGGAGTTTGACTCCGGAGTTTGACATTGACACCAAGCCCCTGTCATCTGCAGCACAGTCCTAGGCTCTCTGGCTAGTCCTGCCTTTACCCCCTTAATCTCTCACACTTTGACCCCTCTCCTTGACAAACCTCTTGACCGCCTGAGACTTTGTCTCAGTGTCTGCTTCCTGGGGAACTCAAAATGTCACAGCAAATAGAAGGATGTGATAAAAGTTTCTGAAGATGAGGAAAACTTTTAGACACACAAGTAATATTGATGAGAAAATATTGCAGTTTGAAATATAAATAAAAAATAGCCATAATAAAAATATACCATAGACTTTTTGAATCCTTGTAATAAGGTGAGATATATTATCAATGGAGAGTGTCAACTATTAAATATTTGGGTCTTTGGTTTAGATGATCATTTCAATATATAATAAAAACATTCATATTAAAGTTCTCTGAATATTTATAATTCAAAAAAATAGCACTATTCACATGATCTAAATCTATTTTCATGTGTACCAAGGCCACTGAAAGTAAATTCCTTAATCTGGTATAACTTTTTAGACATCAATTTTCCATTACATCCTATAAAGAAATAAGCAATTATTGCACTTGCCTATTTATAGTGAAATATCTCTTTTAGGTTATCTATTTATTGTACTATGTAAGAAGCAATGTATTTCTACCTCAAGTGAACTTCATTAACACTTCCTAGACCTTTCAAGAAAAATGATTTGTAAGTAGTATAAAGAAATTGGTTTGTGAGTACTCATTTGAAATAATGATTTGAGTTATATATAAACCATTTTCCAGTGCTACATATTTTAGACAGCTCCTCTCCTTTGATACATATCTTTTGTATGCCTTTCTTAGTCCCAATCTTTATTATGCTCTTCTTTTCTGCCTCATATATTTTAGTTTTCATTCTATAAGTGATTTTTGCCTCTTGAAATGAAATTATCAAACAAGGTGGTAAGTACTACTTGAAGTTACTAAGTGATAGCAACAATAGGAATTTTGAGACAACTCTTTTCAAATACTTGATTTTGACTGTTAATGATTTTGACAAGCCTAGCAGCTTCATTTTAAAAATTATTTCCAATTATTGAAGGAGAATGCACCAGCTCAATTTTCAACATAACTTTTTTGATATTATTGTCTCATAACTATTCAGTCTTAATGTGACCAGTAAATGGAGAATGTAAACATTTGGCTTGATTATGCTTATAAAATGTTACTCTATTATATTGAATATTCCTGAGTGATAGAAAGACAGCAGACTATCACAGAGTGTGTAGTACATTCAGTTGCTGGAGAAAAACATATTACTTCCTTGAAGTGTGATACATTTTCTATTTCTGAGTCTCTCTAAATAAGACTTAATTAGTTTCCAATTCTACTATTGTTAATAATACTAGAACTTTAACTTAAGAGGGGAAGTTGCTGGGGAATGAGGCATCTATACTATGAGGGAACACTCCACTTGACAATCAGTGTGATCAGTTAAGGAACTAAAACTAGGATAGTATTTATTTTGACCCTCACAATTAACATGCTTTGGAATAATGAAGAAATTCAATTCTACTACCCTTGGTCACCAGCATATTTAACTTATGAAATATTTGCATAAACTATTCCAACGTAAATTGATGTGCTTATTAAGCTTATTAAAAAAAAGAAAACAGAAAAAAACACTAAACAGGCTGGGCAGGGTGGCTCACACCTGTTATCCCAGCCCTTTAGGAGGCTGAAGCAGGAGGACTGCTTGAGACCAGGAGTTTGAGACCCACCTGAGCAACATGATGGAGACCCCGTCTCTACAAAAAATAGAAAAAGTAGCCAGGCATGGTGGCATGGGCCTGTAGTCCCAGCTACTTGGGAGGCTGAGGGAGGACGATCACTTGAGCCCAGGAGTTTGAGGCTGCAGTGAGCTATGATGATGTCACTGCACTCTAGTTTTGGCAACAGAGTGGAACTCTGTCTCAAAACAAAACAAAATAAAAACAAATCAAAAAACCAAACAGTTTTATTGTGGCATAATTGACATTCAATAAACAGCACACATTTAATGTGCATAATTTACTAAGTTTTGACATATGTTTATACCTATCAAAGTATTGACATAATCGAGATAATGAACAGTTCATCATCTTGAGAAGTTTCTTATGCTCCTCTGTACACCTTCCTGTCCAACTTAACCTGTCCCCAAACAACCACTGAGTCACTTTCTATCACTATAGATCAGTTTGCATTTTCTGGAATTTTATATGAATGCTACAATACAGTATATATTCTTGTTTTATCTTAATTCTTTCACTCAGCAAAATTATTTTAAGCTTCATCCATATTGTAATGTGAATCAGTAGTTCATTCCTTTTTATTGTTGAGTAGTATTCCACTATATGACTATACCACAGTTTATTTATCCATTCACCTGCTAAGGATATCTGAATTATTTCCAGTTTGGGGTGATTACAAATACAGCTGTTTTGAATATTCATGAAGAAGTCTTAGATTAGACAAGTTTTCATTTTTCTTGGGAAAATACTTGAAAATACTTAGGAGTATAATGGCTGAATCATACAGTAGCTGTATATTTAACTTTTTTTTTTTTTTTTTTTTTTTTTTAGACAGAGTCTCAAGCTCTTGCCTGGAGTGAGTGCCGTGGCGTCAGCCTAGCTCACAGCAACCTCAAACTCCTGGACTCAAGCAATCCTACTGTCTCAGCCTCCCAAGTAGCTGGGACTACAGGCATGTGCCACTATGCCCGGCTAATTTTTTCTCTATATATTTTTAGCTGTCCAATTAATTTCTTTCTATTTTTGGTAGAGATGGGGTCTCGCTCTTGCTCAGGCTGGTCTCGAACTCCTGAGCTCAGAACGATCCGCCCACCTCGGCCTCCCAGAGTGCTAGGATTACAGGC